>CAKNWT010320119.1:843-20786 GCA_932066315.1 Andricus coriarius
TGTTGTATTACTATTTCTGAAATTAAAATTTAGACTTATGAAAAATTTCTAATAGTCCAGACATCTGGTAGTATTTTTGCCATTTTGACTAGGTAAATGGAGTTTTTTTTGCTGAAAGAGTTTATTTAGTACTCCTGATGCAAATCTTAATTTGCTATAAATGAGAACTACGTGTCCGGGAACTAAATTTTGAGAAAAAAAGAAGAACCTTCTGAAAAATAAAATTCTGAAGTTTGCATACTGTAAATTTAAATATTTAGCGATGAGCAAAACACTAAACCAAATTTAGAAAAAAATCTTATTTTTTAATCTCATTTTCATAAAAATGTACAATTAATCTTTGATAATTTGTTTTTACAATTCGATAATGGTTTCAAGCATACATTTTTCTCTTAAAAATGATCAGTTACCTCATTCATTACAGAAAAAGATAAATTCCAAACATTTATTTGATAACAAAATTGTTTGAAGAAAATTTTTGTTTTAAAACAAATACTAATTTCTTACAAAACGGGGAAGTAATATATAAGTGAAGTACATATTTAATAATACGCGACGAAGTTAACCAAATTACAAAATTAGAGTTTCCTACTATTCTTTAAGAAAAAGTTACAAGTAAATAATGATTAATTGTATATACGATTGGTAAATTCTTGAAACAAATATCAGTTTCCATGCAGATGACTGATTGTACAACTATTTATTGAAACAAATTAAAATTATTTAAATAATGTAAAATGAGTTGATTAATACTAATATGTGTCAATTTTGCGCAAAATTGTGAATTTCACAAATGAGGGTGGGGGGGGGGGGGCATGCCCTCTATTAATCAAAACGTGAGGTTTAAAATCGTTTTAAAAGGGTTTTAAAACGAAAATTAAATTTAGTAACTAAATAACAATTGAGTTGCGATACAAAGAAAAAAAAACTCGAAATTCTGACTGAAAATATCTTTAAAAATTTAAACAATTTTGAATTCCAGCTTGGCCCATTTATCTAACATCAAGCTTGAACAAAGTACGACCATAATTACTTTTCTGCGCTACAATTTGGCATTTCATGAGCATTTTCTACGGATTAAACTTTTTGCCCAAGGAGACTTTTTAATGAGAATATATGTTTTCACGTGGTGTAGACGGAATTTAATCAGAATGTGCTTTCTTAACACGCGTATGTTTATACGTATGTTTTATGATGTGACGTTTTTGTAATTAAAATTTTCGGTTGGTTTAGCTCGAATGTAATTTCTTTAATGAGTCTAATTTCATTTAACGACCTGCCCAAGTTCGAATGATGCGAGGGAGTGAGGAACCTTTCTTATGCTGAGCGACCTGCCTTTCTCTGCATTGCGGATTCGGAGGAGTGTTATAGATAGAATATAGGATGGGGTTGCAGCATAGTTAGATTGGGTGACATATCGAATGTCTCTCCGGCTCAACTTACGAGGTTTGAAGGAAATACGAAAATCGTCGAAAATTTCGATCATGTTATATAAAATATTCGAGTTTTGGGGATAAAATCGTTGCAAAGTGAGGCCGATAAGGAAAACAACATTTTTCTTACTGCGACACAACTTAGTCCCAATTTAAGAGTAGGGGATGTGGGTCTAAAACGACCAGTGCGATAATATGGCCAATCTTTAATAATAGATTAGGAAAGCCAGATTAGTGTCCTTTTTCAATAGAGATAATAATTATTAATTGAATTCACATTTTGGGGAGGTAGTTTCAAGCATCAAATATTTGAAGTCAAATAATGGAACACGATAAACGCTTTAGACATTAACTACATGTGTCTTCTTACCTGATATTTAATATTCGAAAGTAATCTTTTCAATTCTAAACTGGCCGTTTGAGACCCACTTCCCCTAACTTGTATAGATTTAATTTTTTTTTAATTTTTTTCTCTGCTTTTAGTTTTAATATTACATTTTTATTGACAGATGTTTCAAACTGGTCCCAAAATGCTTGTTATTTTCGAGCGAAGAATTTTTTTCCCAGATTTGGATGAACAGAAAAGGCTGTATACCATGATGATACAACTGCCTATGTAGTATAGACCTCATTAAGAATTATTTTATGTTCGCGGACTAGAGTCAAAGTACCGAAAAATGGTGAAAATTACAAAAACTGAATTTTCTACTTATTTTCATATGTCAATAACGTTTTTTTTCTCATCCGGATAAACTGTTATACACTAATATACTATCATTATATAATAGCCTATGAAGTATAGGCCTCAACAAAAATTATCTTATGTACGGTACTTTAACTTAAGTTTGCGAACGCATAAGATGATTTTTTTTCGGTCTATAGTGCATAGGAACTTATATTTATGATAATATATAACTCAAAAAGTTTGGTCGGATCAGAAAAAAATACGGTTATTGACCTGAAATTAACGAGAAAAATATAATTCTTTGTGATTTTTACAATTTTTCGGTACTTTAACTTGAGTACGAACATAAGATAATTTTTGAAGAAGTTTATTAGTAAATAGGCACTTATATCATCACATCATACAAATTTTACCGTGCACCCTGATCACAAAACAAATTATTTGCTTGTGAATAACGAGAAAAATATTTTTTTTTTGTGATCTTGACGGCTTACCGCTTTGTTCGAAATGAAGGAATTTTCTTTTTTGCTCAAACTTTCAGGAAGTCATTTTGGCATCCGGTAAAAACTTTTCAGGCTCCCCGGGAAAGGAAAAAACAAAATTTTTTTTCGATAAGTCTTAGTATGGAGGTATCAGATTTATTTTTTGAATTCAAAATAGTGTTGAAATCCGTTAAAAGCCCCAAAAAAATGTGTTGAAATCCTCTACAAATTTATGGAAAAATCGTCAATCGTTTTAGACCCTTTATAATCGGGATGAAATACTTTGACGAGTTTTCAAAATTAAAAATGGCGTAGAACAGAGAAAAAAAATGACCAAAACAGAAATTACCCGAAAAATGAAAATTTTCGAAAGAAAATAAAACTACCAATATAGTTTATTTCAAAAATTTCGGAAACACGAATTTTCAATTACCGAAAATAGTACATTGACGAAATTTTTCAATTCCCGATTATAGTAAGTAGCCTGAATTTCAAATTCCAAAAAATAGTAAATTGTCGAATTTCCTTATTCCCAAAGAGAAAGATATTTAATAGGAACTGAAAAAGGGAATATTTATATCAAAATTTCGGTACAGAATGCTGGAATTTTTCGGTACACATAGACTATCAATTTTGTTTTGTTTATTTTGTCGGGAATTGGAAAATACCGTAATTTTCAGTTTTTTGAAAATTTAAGTTTTGGAGATTATTTTGCCTGTAATTCACATTCGGGACCTTACAAATTTGGCAAAATTGTCTCATTCCTTAAAATCTTTTGGTACAAATTTCGGGAATTTTTCGTTACACGCAGACACTGCCTACCATTAAAGCTTTATTTTTTCGGGGACTTAAAAATTCGATGATTTACTATTTTCTGGAAATTTGAATTAGAAAAATCTACTAATTTCAGAAATTTGAAAATTATGATTTTTGAAATTCCGAAAATTTTCGGTTTTCGGAAAATTTCTGTTTTTGTTAATATTTTTCCGGTATTTCTCCACATTCAGGATATTAAATTTTTGGCAAAATTATGTCATCTCGTAAACATTTTTAAATCCCTAGAAATCAATTTAAATCCGATGAAATCTTATAATTTGTTTTGAAATCCTCTTAATTCCTTTAAATATGGTGAAAGACCTTGAAATCTCTGAAATACCTGGAATCCGTGGCAATCCGTAGAAATGCCTAAAAATCCCTACAGAGTGTATATAAAAGAAAAATATTCTTTCATGCAAAGGAAATTTCTTAAAATCAAGCAAAAATATTAATTCGCTCTCATTCGAAAAAAAAGTTTCTTTGATTTAAGGTGAATAAATAAATTGATGAAATTAAAAGTATTTTTTTGAAAAATTAGAGAACAACAATTCAAAAAAATACTTTTCTGGAATTGAGAAAACTGGTTCTTTATCATAATTTCTTCATTGAACCAAAACCAAATCCAAAACATTTTTTTTATAATGGATAAATTTTTTAAATCTTTTTAAATTTGAAATTTTATAATCTTGTTAAAATCCTTGGAATTTAAAAAATTTTAAATAGTCTAAACTCTTTGAAATCCGTTGTTCGAAACGAAATTCGAAATTTTGGAAATTTTGAAATTTTTTATAAGGGATAAATTTGTTAAATCTTTTGAAATTTTGAAATCTCGTTAAAATCCTTGGAATTTTTAAAAATTTTAAATAGTCTAAACTCTTTCAAATCCGTTGAAGTCCTTTGAATCATGTGAAAAGCTTTCGAAAAAGCCTTAAAGCCTTGATATCCCTTGAAATCTTTGAAATTGAAAACCTCTGATATCCATAGAAAATCTCCAAACTTTCGAAATCTTTTTAAATTTTTTTTTAATTTGAGAATCTCTTAAAATTTCCTACCATTCCACGCAATTTTTCAAAATCTCATTAAATTCTAGGAATCATTTTAGTACACTTTATTCTTTAAAATCCTTTGCGATTTTTAAAATCTCCTCAATATTGTGACATTCTTAGGAATCTTTTGAAATCCCATGCATCATCTTCAAATATTTAATATCTTTTAAAATTTCTTAAAAAATTGTTAAATCCTAGAAATCCTCTGAGACCCCATAAAGTTTCACGAAATCTTTAAAAATCCCTAGAAGTCACATAAAATTTTGTTTCATTTACTTCCTAAAGTTATCTAGAAATTCTTTGAAATTTCTTGAAACCTTTGAAATCCTTTAACATCCTGTAAATAATCATGAAATTTCTAATATCTTTTAAAATCCTTTGAAATCTTGGAAATTCTCTGAAATCCCTTGGAATCTGTTTAAATACTATAAAAGCTTTGAACCCAAAAGTGAAGAAAAATTCCATCAGAGCGAAATTTGAGAAAATGGTAGCATTAGTGTCATTCTCTTCAAAATAGTTGCAAAATAGTACCATCGTTGAAAATAAATGTCATAAAGTGTCAATGATGTTGATTGTCTGAGGTCTGCGTATAATAATAATCCAAAATAAAAATATTATTAATTATAATAATTTGAAGATTCATGAAGAATTAAAAAGAATTATAGCTTTATTCTAATCAAGAATCGAATAGCTTTTTTATGAAATCAACAAATAAATTTGGTTAATCACGTTTCTTTATGCAAAAGTAACTTTGAAACTGCAACTCGATTTTTTGAACAACTGTATACTGATATACAACTCTCGTTTCTAATTTTCTCTTCGAAATAGACTGACAATAGTTATTTTAAATACATAAATACATTAAATCATATACATATTTTAATATTGTATTGGTCGATGAATTACATTCTAAATCTCATCCTTGTTTCGAAGTACATTGTATACTGTGAATTCATACACCTTATTTTATAATAATTATAATTCATCTAGTAAATATACAATAAAATGTTGAACGCAGAAATCAAGATTTTACGTCCTACATTTTATATTAAAAAAAATAAATCTTTTAATGAATACTGACGTCTCTGAAATGAATAAACAAACTGAAAGGAAGTGTACAACCTTATAAGAGATATTCCTGCGATCTAATGGAAAGCGAGACGAATAATTAAATTTACGCACCCAGGGTCTTATTCAATTATTCTTCTTTGTAGATTACGAAGTATTATTAACTTTATTCTTAAGTACATTCATGATGGCCGGTGAGCGTCTTAAAAGGAGTCAGCCTGACTCTATTAGGAAGTCGCCATATTGAATGCAGGGACTCCCTACTAGAGTCAATTTGACCCCAGTTAAGTTCAGTCTTCTTTCTTCTTTCTTCTTTCTTCCGTCTTCCTTCTTCCTTTTTCTTTCACTTTTCTCAGTCGATTTTTTTATTCCCTTCAATGCAATCTTACCAATTGCTCATCCTTTTCAATATTCAACCAGGGTGGCTGCATTTTTTTTGCATTCCCTGAGATTTTCCTGATTTTTTCCTCACTAATTTTTTATTCTTGCTAATCATTAATATTTAAAGACCGACACCTAAATATTGGTATACCTATAATATAGAATCTTTTATGAATGAAAAATTTTTTTTTAGATTTATAAATTTTAAATTTATTATTCTCAAGCCTGCCACAGTTTAATTTACTTAGAAAGATCACCTATTTATGTAAACCGAAAAAGTGACCAAAGGTGACTAATTTCTACCCCAAAAAGCAACTAAAGTGACCAATGAGCATCAATAATGTGACTTATATTCTTTTGAATTCAAAAGATTTCGATTCGTAAGGGCTTCAAAACAATTTAATTTAAAAGAATTCAAACCAATTGAAAATTATATTTAAAAATTCCATCGATTTCAGGAAAATTCGAGTAAACTAAGAGGCATTTAAGAAGAATGAAAAGAATTCGATGAAATTCTTTAAAATTCCAGTGAACTAAAAAAATAAAAAAAATAGGAAAAACTCATTGATTTCAGTAAGTTTGAAATCAGTTTATAAAAATGCAACGGAATTCAAAAGAATTTAACGAAATGCTTAAGAATTCAAGGTGAGTTCAAAAGACTTTAAGATGAATTAAAAAAATTCAAGAAAATTCCAAAGAATTTAAAAGAATTCATGATAGATTAATAAGAATTCAGGGTGAGTTTCAAATTAATTGAAAAAAATATTTGAAGTTTCTGGAAAATTGATTGAAATACCTTAAGAACCTTTAAAAAATTTTAAATCATTAAAACTATTGGAAATCCCTTGAAATGTTTTGAATCTCTTAACACTACCTTACAATCTTTAAAAGTACCCAAAAATATTCTAAATCCTTTAACCCTATCTCATTACTGGAATAAGTTGAAAATTCCTTAAAATATTTAAAAATTTCCTCAAATATTTTAACCCTTTGAAATCTGTTTCATTCCCTTAAAATTGTCTCAAGCTCTCAAAAATGCTTTAGAATCTTTTGAAATAAGCTAGAATATTTAAAATCTTCTGAGAACCCGTTGAATTACATAAATCAATTGAAAATTCTTTGGAATCTTTTGAAATTTCCAAAAATATTATAGATCCTTTGACATATTTTGAAATACCTTGAAATTTTTTAAGCCGTTGAAAATTCCTTGGAATTTTCAAAAATAACCGAAAATATTTTAAATTCTTTAAAATCTTTTGAAATCGTTTTAAACTATTTAAAGCTCTTTAAAATTCATCGGAATTTACAAAAATACCTTAAAATTTTTGAAATCCTTTCAAACAACCTCCAAATATTGAAATCTATTAAAAATACCCTGATATGTTACAAATCCTTTAAAATCTGTCGAAATCCCTTGCAATTTATTGAAGTTCTTTAAATTCCTTGGAATCTTCAAAAATACACTAAAATACTAAAAATTATTTGTATTCTATTTAAATTATTGAAATCAATTGAAAATTAATTGAATTGTTTTAAAATGGTTTCAAATGTTTTAAATCATTCAAAATTTTTTTAAATCTATAATATTTTTTAAAGCTGTTGAAAATCATTTAAAATTTTTAAAAAAGTCCTCAAATATTACAAATCGTTTGAAATCTTTTGAAATCCCTTATAACTTTTCAAAGCTCTTGAAAATTCCTTGAAATTTTTTCAAATACCCTAAAATCTTTAAAATTCTTTGAAATCGCTTCAAACTCTTAAAATATATTGCAAGTACCATAAGATATTTCAAATTATATCAAATCTTTTTGCAATACCTTGGAATTTTCGAAAGCTTTCGAAAATTCCTTGGGTTTTTAAAAAATACCCTTAAATCATAAGAATTACTTCAAATTATTGAAACTTTTTAAATATCCCAAAATTTCTCAAATTCTTAAAAAGTTTGATAATATATTTAAATATTTGCAAATATTTAAAATCCTTTTAATTCCTTTAATGATTGCGAATAAACTCTTTTAAATCTAGTAAAATATTATAAAATCCTGTGAAATTATATGAAATCTGATATTTCTTGAAATATAGTAAAAATTTCTTGAAATCTTTTTAAAAAAGAATGGAAAGCTGTTCAAAATCCCCCGGAAATAAAAAAAAAAATAATTTCAAATTTTTACAAACCTATGGAATCACTTCATATTATTGAAATCTATCAAAAATACCCTCAGATATTTTAAATCCTTTGAAATCTTTTTAAATCCGTTAAAACTTTTTTAAGCTCTTGAAAACTGTTTGGTATTTTAAAAATACCGGGAAATTTTTAAAATCTTTTTAAGTGATTAAAGCGATATTTCAGTATGAAAACATGACTAGAGTGATGACTAGATATTTTTAAAAAGTGACTTAAAAGAAGTCCGAGAAAAAAAAAGTTACTAAAAGTGACTGTGTGGCAGCCATGATTATTCTTAACAGTTACTTATAGTGCTTCTGACAAAAATTCTCTAATTTTGGCAAATTTTTTCAAAATCCCTGACTTTTCTCTGTCTTTCAGCGAGCTAAAAAATTCTTTGATTTTTCCCTGATTTTCTGGTTTTCCCCTGAACTGTGGCCACCCAGGTTTTCCACTCATCTGTTCAACGCAGTATCACTTTCTTTTAAAAGTAATTGTTCTCTGTTAAAAAGTACGAATATTAATATAAAAATTACTATTGTCAGTTTATTTCCCACTATCTTTCTGAGAGATTTTTTAAACATTTTAGTATAATTTTCATTTTTTGATGTACCTTAATTTTCCAGGACAATAAAAGGTAGTTTGAAAATGTAGGGCAGATACTTCCTATTTTTATTTAATTGTTCAAGTGGTATCCTGCGAAGGACAAAATTATGAAATTGGAAAACTGTCTTTCTCGGGGGGTTTATCGTTTGATTTTATCTCCCGCTTTCAATTGTATTCTTTTATATCTAGGAGGGACATGCAGAATGAGAAATGTATATGTGTGGTATCGCTTTTGAATATCAAAAAGGATGACAGGTCAGGTGACAATATGTCGGGCTTTTATGTTCTTTTTAATATCTTTTCAACCTTCCTTGACACGTGACAATAAATGTTTCTGTCTTACTTTAGGTTCCAATTTCAAAAGCTGGATGGATTCCAGTTATGGATATAGCAAAAAAAAATATTTGCAGAGGAAAGTTTCCTTCGCAAATTCTATATTTTTAAAATTTCATAAAAGGGTTTTTCAGATAACTTTTTAATGATAAAAGTATTATCGTCTTAGCAACTGGAAATGGTCTTACGTAAAATTCTTATGACACTTGGAATTTTAAATTCAAACATTTGGATATTTTCAAATTGGAAAGTCCAAAGATAACATTTTACAAAAGAATCTTTTCAGAGTTAGCAATCCATTCTGAAATATAAGTTAAACATCATAAAAATTGATTAAAATTCAAAATTTCAAGGTCCAGTCTTATTTAAAATTTATTTATTTTTTATTTGAGGTTAATAAAATTACAGAATCTTATAAATGAGCTTTAAAGTGTAAGAGTTTCGGTTTAAACCGTTCAAAACAGAAGCACAAATAAAAAAATTTAAAAATACAATTATAAACGCTTTTGAACGGACATATAAACCTTTGAAAAATTAATAATTTGAAATTGTAGCGTTCAAAAAATAAATATATCAGAAGCATTATTCACAATTGAAAAATTGTAAATTTAGGCTGAAAGTCTTTCAAAACTAAGCACATTAAAATTATGTGATGGGGAATCCCAAAATGAATGACAAAAGAAGTATGAAGTACATAATTATAATTTTGAAAAATTAAGAAGTTCAGTTTATCCAAATTTGAATTATTTTGTTGAATGTTGTTATTTCTTACATTAGTTGTGTTACCTAATTTTGAAAATATTACAAATTTTATTGAATTAAAATTTAACAAACCAAACATTCAAGTCTTCAAAAATAAGACACTTAATAAATAAATTAATAACTAAATTGTACAACACGAAATAAGGAGCAGTAAAATAAAAATAAATAAAATAAAAATTTTTCAAATTATGTTAGATATTTCAAACTTAAACCTAATTGAAATTCAAGGATGTGAAATTAAAATGAAGCATGTGTTGAACTAAGCGATCACAACTATAAAATTAGACATTAAACCTTTTTAAATTTTAATTGATATTCAAGCATTTAAATCTGAAGAATATTAAATTGGAAAAGCAATATTAAACAATTTAAAAAAAGCTTTTAAACGAAATTATTTATAAGTATCGTAGTAAACGCGTAATGGCCAGTAGCATTTTATGGTCATGAAACTCTTCGATATTTAAATTACAATTTTTGTCCAGAAATATTAATTAATGACCGTTTTATGTGTTTGCAGCAACAAATGAGTTATAAAACTTTATTACGAATCCTTAATAAAAGTATTTTCTATTATGATTTGTCTAAAAATTGTAATAGTGCAAGGCTAATATTATTTAAATTTATTTATCATGTCAAATCTTGATGAATAGTCAATATCAAATGGTTTCCAAAAAATGTTTCAAGAAGATTTATTACGAAAAATAATTTTTTTTACGCTAAGAAATGTTTGTTTAATTTAATTAGTTGTAAGTTGTTTAATCTCGAGTTTAATTTTAAATATTTCGCGGACTATTTATTTTTTTAGAAACAATAATTAAAAAAACCAATTTGATATTTTACTTTAATTTATAACTAGTTATTTGAGTTTAGTGGTGATTTAAATTTAAAATTAAACTAATGCTAAAATTAAAATTTAGCGTTTAATTATAAATATAATTAAATTATATATAATTAATTAATAAAATTTTAACAATTTTTCGCCTGATATTGCTCTATTAGATTCCTTTTTGGGCTTGATGAGTGAATTCTCCTTCAGTTGAATCTAATTTATGTAAACAAAATTAAAGTATATTTATCAGCTTTCAAGCTATCTTCACTCTTGACCTCATACTGAGCCTAATATTTATATTAATATTCAGAATATTTTAAGATTAACTAATTCTAATTTTGGAAAAAAGTGAAAACACTTAACGTGAGGCGCAAGCGGAAAAGATAAAAAACTATGATAAAAAATAATAATAGAGTAATAAAATGATTAATGACAAAAATAATAGAAATGCCTCGATGATAAATCGAAATTCGATACCTGCTGAACGCACGATATGGTCTAGATTATGGCACACTTGAGATTGTGCTTTAATAACTGCGTGTTCAGCTATAATAAACGGCAATGTTTCGTGGATAGTACCATAACACAATATACATGAATGTTATGAGATTGTTACTGGCCATTTCGTGAAAATTATAGTAATCCTAATTAAAAGCACTGTTTTTTTTAGAAAATTGAAATTTTAATGATTACAATGCAAAATTGGTCGAGACTTTATTATCAATTATGAAAATATTCCAATTTATTCATACACTTCGTCCACATTGAAGATCCTATATTTTCGCTCACTTATCGCGTGCCTTTTTCTCTTTATTTGTTTTCTACGCAACCTGATGCAACTAACGCGCTGAGAGGTCACGCTTGACTAAGCACATCCTCTGTTTCGGCCCGCGACTTCTCTCATCACGAAACTGCGGAGGTCATCAGTTCTAGGAATATCGTAAACTGGGGGGTCTTATATCGGGAGTTGAGTTCACCCAGTTGGACAGTTGCATTCTCTGAAAAGTTCTTTAAAAAAAGGAACTAATGAGAGCTACAATTCCTTTTTTATACACGGAAACATATGTTATATATGTAAAAAATTATAAGAATTTCTCAAAAATTAACCAACGCTTTTATTTTTACTGTTCACAATTAAAGAATTTCCAATTGAAAATTTATATAAATTATTAAATTTATTCAAGAGTTTTTGATTTTGAACATTTTTAATTAAAAATTATGCAAATTTTAGGTTTTACAATTTGAAGTTTGATGCTTTATATTTAAAATTTTTTGAATTTGGAAGATTTAAAATTACAACCATATATGTGGATCTTCAAAATAATCGAAATTTAAGAATTTTTAATTATATATTTTAAAAATGGAACACTTTTTAATTAAAAGTCTTCAAAATTATAGAACTTAGAATTGTTAATATTTCAAATTTACAATTAAAAATGATGCGAGTTTTCAATTTAAAATTGAAAATACTGTAATGTTTAAACTTTACATTTTAAATTTCTTCAATTTGGAAGATTTAGAATTCAAAACTAGACTTCTGATTTACAAAACCTTTAAAATTAGGGAATTTTTATTTATACCTCTTTACGATTGAGCAGTTTTTAATTGTTACTCTTTCAAATTGTAGAAGTTTGAATTGTAAATTATGAACATTGAAGTGATTTTCAAAATTTAAAATTTGAGAGTTTTTAATTGTGACTCTTGAAAATGGTAGAACTTCAAATTTTGAATCCTTGGAATTAAAGGCTTCTTAATTTTGTTAATTGACAGTTAAAAATTAGGCGAGTTTTAGGTTTCTTCATTCAAAATTTCTTTAATTTGGAAGATTTGACATTTGTTTGTTGATATTGAAAATCATCCAAACTTAAGAAATTTTATTTTTGTATCATTGAATTGAAGAGTGACAATGGAAAAATCTCCTATTAAAAAAATATAGAACTAAAAATAGTCAAATTTGGATGATTTTGAAGATCGAAACTTATGTTTTCAATTTTAACTATTCCAAATTGAAAAAATTTAATTTCAAATTTGCATAAAAATTAATTGTAAATTTTTTTAATTAAAAAGGTTTTAATTTGGACAATTTAATTTGGACTTTTGATTTTCAAAATGTTCGAAATTTTTATTTTCGCTTCTTTAAAATTCAAGAATTTATCAGTTTTACTCCTCAAAATTGTAGAACTTTGAATTGTAAATCCTTAAAATTAAATATTTTTTAATCTTGACAAGTTACAATTAATAATTATTGTAAATTTTAAGCTTTATATTAAAAACTGGTGCACATTTGATTTAAATTTGAAACGCCTTCAATTTAAAAAAATTAAGAATTGAAAACTTGACTTTTGATCTTCAAAATCATCAAAATTTAAGAATTCTTATTAATTCAGATTTAAAATTGAAGAATGGTGGTGGACATATTTGAAAATGATATTCAAAATTGTATAAGTTTAAACTATAAACATTGAAAATAAAAAAGTTGGTGAGTTTTAAATTGTAAAGATTTGCTAAATGGATTAATGTCGAAACTAGAAGACATCAGCAAGACTCAGAATTCCCGAATGTCTTTTAGGAACATCTTATTACGTTATAAAATCCCAAATTTACTTATTAACTTTTTTCTCTATTTCTAGCTCCTGTTTTTAAATATTCATTTTGATTCATGACGATTAATTATATATTATCGTACTTTAAATCCAAGAAAATATTTTAATTTGATAATTAGGCAATCAAAATAAGGAAGATGAAATAAGCGCGCGTAGCGCGCTATTTGTTTTAGTTCAGTTATAATCCATGATAAATTTGGCTTTTAGTCAATTTTGCATTCGAATTATAGATATTAAGCCTGATTATGAGTGCACTATTTGAGTATTTGCACACTGGCTTTTTGTTCTCATTCGGCATTCGGGAGCAAAAGCGGAACTCATTATCCACTTGGCGAAAGTATAAAATTGGCGAAGTTTCCCAAGCAGGAAGAAGGATGAGTGGGGCACGTTTGGTTCACTAGTTCGGCAGATATTTAACATACTCATTGTTCACTGACTAAATAGAGCAATTATCTAACTTTTTGGTGTGTTATCACTTTATTTTCAATTTAACATTATCTATGGTAACTAATTGTAATCTATTGAGTTTTGATATTATGATGTCGATTAGGGTAGTGAAATACTTCTTTATTGATGAATGACGGATTTTGATCTACTTAAAATTAGTTTAAACCTAAATGGCACCAGCTCAGGTGTGAACAAAAATGTTCTCTTTATCTGTAAATAAGACTAAACCCATTATTGTGTAGACTAAGTAGACCAAAAACTGTCACTACCCCAACAAGAAGCTAACTTTGATCTAGAGTGAACTCTCACTTATTCCAAGGGCCGAAGAAAGTAAGCATTCGGATATGCCAAGTCTGCAGGGGCCCCCACCTCTACCGCGAACATCAAGTTATTTTTATCAAGCCACGTCCATTGGCTGCCTCTGCCTTGTATCGATGCGCGCGCCATAATCATGTTTGCGTCCTTGCTTTTGCGCTCTTCGAGTCTCCTTTTAATTGGTCAACCACTAACGCGGGTGAGACCGTACAGGCACAGTGGTGGGAGGTGAAGGAGCTTCCGTCTTGGAATAAGTGAGGGTTCACTCTATATTAAGTGCCAAAAAATGAGGGTTTAAAAAAATAGTCACATCATTATGGTGTAAAGTGTTGTTTGAAATATATTGCATTTTCAACAAAATAGTTTAATTTTTAATCACAAAAGATTAATTTTCTACCCAACGACATGAATTGTTAAAGTAATAGTTAGTTTTTCAATTTAAAAAAAAAAGAATTTTCAACGAAATAGTCCAATTTTGAATGAATATATTAAACTTCAACCACAAACAGCTACATATTTAACAGAATAGTTGAATCTTCAATATAAAAAGACGATTTTTTTAGAAGACAATTCAATTTTCAACCCAAAAAGAGGAATGTCCAACAAAATAGTTAGATTTTTGACGGAACAGATGACTTTTTAATAAAATCGTTGAATTTTTAACAAATTAATTAATTTTTTTTTCAAGTTTAACTTTCAATTAAGTAGTTGAATTTAAAAAAATAAAAAAATTAATTCTTAAGAAAAAACATAATAGTTGATATTTAAACCAAAAAAAAAACATATTTTCATTTCAAATGAAAAGAGAGTAGAATTTAAGCAAAAAATATAAATTCCCAACGAAAAATATTATAGTTAAAATTTCAAGCCAAAAATACGAATTTCCTGCAAAATAATTGAGTTTTCAACAAGAAAGTTAATTTTTAACCAAATAGTTGAATTTTAAACAAAAAACCATCAATTTTTAACAAAAATGGGAAAGTTAAATTTGCAGTAAAAAAAAATGGATTTTCCAAAAAAAAACGAATATTCAACAAATTAATTTAATTTTCAATCAAAAAGGTGCATCTTTAACTAATAAGATTAATTTTTACCAAAGCAGTTCAACTTTCAAACAAATAGTTGATTTTTTTAAACAAATAATAACAATTCTCGACGAAATATGTAATAGTTGTTATTTGAACTAAAAAATATTTCAATTTGACTTTAAAAACAGTTGAACAGTTAAAAAAAAGACAAATTTTCAATCTAATAGATGAATCCACATCCAAAACAGCCTAATTTTCAAATAAATAGTTCATATTTTATTCAAAAAAAGATAACATTTCTACCAAAAGAGATAAATTTTCAATCAAGAAAGATTTTTCATTAAAGTGAGAGAAAAAATTTAAACCAAATTGTTGAATTTTCAAGCCCAAAAGACGAAGTGTCTACAAAATAGCTGAATTTTCTACACGAAAGTATGAATTTCAAACGAAAAAGTTCATTCTCAACCAAATGGTTGGAATGTCTACCAAAGTAGTAGAATTTTATTATTAGTTGAATTTTTAAACCAAAAAGATGAATTTTGTACAAACAGCTAAATTTTCAATAAAAAAGTTAATTTTCAAACAAAAATGGAATAGTTAAATTTGTAGTTCAAAAACTAAGTAGCTGAATTTTCAATTAGAAACATTAATTTTCTACCAAAAAATATGAATTCCTAATAAAAAATTTAGTAGTTGGATTTTAAACAAAAAACTAATAATTTTCTGCTAAAAATAGATAAGTTACATTTTTAGTAAAAAAAACTTAATATTCAAGTATAAAAAAGAGTTTTCAAGAAAATAGTTCAATCCTCAATTTTAACTAAAAGAGATGAATTCTGAACTAAAAATATAATATTCAAGTAGGAATCTGTATTATCATCGGAGATGGTAATTTTTCAATCGGTTGAGAAATCCAATCACACATACTGTGAATATTGGAAATCTGCAATATCGATCAAAGTTAAATCCTCTAATACAGACAAATTATTTCGTCTTCACAGACTAGATGGAGATATAAAATAAAATTTATTAAAATTAAAATTTATTCAGAAAAAAAGGATCTCTCTCCTCTCACTCTACAGGTCACGTGCTCTAACCAATTGAGCTACAGAGAGATCAGAGATAGATACTATTTTTCTGATATACGCTAATTTAGCAAGGTGTTACACAATCAATATTCAAGTAGGAATCTGTATTATCATCCGATATGGTTATTTTTCAATCGGTTGAGAAATCCAATCACACACACTGTGAATAATGGAAAGCTACAATCAGTTGATCTGGTGTTCGAATTCCAGTAGAGTGAGAGGAGAGAGATCCTTTTTTTCTGAATAAATCTGAATTTTAATAAAAATATAATAGTACACTTTTCAATTAAAAATAAGAGAAAAGAGTTAGTTTCTTAAAAACAGGTAGAAAGAAAGAAATTCTTTAAAAAAGGGAAAAATAGGGAAACAGGGAGAGAGTATGAAGTCCAGATGCTTTGCTTGTATTATAAAATCACTAGTTCATATATTCGTTAAAACTATTGTTTTCAATCGTACAGTATCAATCAATACGATTTTTCTATGCTGGTACTGTATTATATCATATCAATTTGGAATAAATATATTTTCTAATAATATATTGGTGGAGTCTGCCGTGAACTTTTGTCCATTTTTTCCAACAAAAAGCAATCTAGGGCTTTTCCAGACACTGGCGGCAAAGAGATATTCGATAAAGGACGCAATAAAATATAGTGGCACACACTCAACGACGTCTGTAAGAATTGCTCTCGACAATGAACGATAATGTCGTTTCTTCCCCGATTTGTAGAGAAAATCGAAAGAGAAATGACAAATAAAATGGGGCTGCGGCATAATTTTTAGTATTATTGTTCTAAATTTATATAGTTATTTTTAAATTCAAATTTAGAAATCTTTTATGGAACATTAAAGTGTAAGCGATTGGGGAGTTTAAAATAATGATTCACAATACAATAATTTTAAACTACAAGTCTAGAATTGAAGTCGTGACCAGAAGAGTAAGAGGTTTTCTAATCACAAATTCCTACCTTACCGACATTTAAAAGATTCTACAGCTGAAGTGGTTCGTATCCGTGCTAAGATTCTAGAATGTTCTGGATTTCTTATCTCAATTAAGCATTCTGCGTAAACACTTTCAAGGTTATATTTTGATTTGTCCTGGATTTTCTTTTAACTATACGTCGCAGTAGAAAATGCAAGGACAAATCAAAACATAACCTTGAAAGTGTTTAGCCGAAATGCTCCATCGATATAAGAAATAACCTTGACGCTGTTTGCGCAAATTGATCTCTTTTGCATATTTAGATAATTTTGATCGAAATAATAAGTCCCTTTTTGAAAAGCAAATTTTTTAATAAACTTCTTTTTCAAAAAAATCCTTTTTTAGTATGCATTTTTATCATAGGATTTTATTTTTAAAATATTCACTTAAAGTATAAAAAATTGACAATTTTTAATTGGAAGCCCTTTATAATTTAAAGTTTTATATAGTAAAGTTTTCTAAGTAGTATTATTTACTTTGGGTAATGTAATTATTGTAATTTACCCACCGCTTATCCGACTTGTAATTTTAAGCATAAGTACGATCTGACAATTCCCTGTAACTGTGTCACCTTCACTGTGTGCGCAAGATGCAATTATAACGCCCATGGCATTTACATAATCGATATCAGTGTCACTTACCTTGCGGAAGAAATAGAATCATTAAATAATTCTTATCCCATTATAATCTAACGAAGAATTTAAAAAAAGAATAAATGTCATACCTTTCTTCATGTTAAACAAAATGTAATATTTTAACCAGGGGGCACAGTGGGGCAAAACACATTTTTCTGGCCAAATTAGATTCGAGCTTTCATTTTTTATCCATTTTAGCATTGAAAAAGAAGATTACCAAATTTTAAAGAGATTTATATAAGACAAATTGTGAATCTTATTAAATTAATTTTTTATTTAAAAAAATTTGAGAATACATTTTTTTTTACAAACGATTCCATTTTTTTGAAACTTTTTATATTTATTAAAAAAATTATGAAACCAGTAAAGGGACTCTTTAGAAATAACATCCAGAAGATTAGGATAACAAAATTATAAAATGAAAAATTAACGAGTGCTACTTCAAGACGAAAATTACTGGGCAATTTTATGCTTCCGGCAGATTTCGGTTTTTAAAACGGAATTACCTATAAACAACTTTGAAAAATCCTTTTCTTATGATACTTTATTATCAAAGAATGATTTTTCATTTTATAACAAATTTTACAAACAAATTCACAGTCTCTTCACAACCTTCTTTTCAACAAATGAATTTTCTTTACGAAAGTGACTGCCAATGACTCAGAGAGGACCCTTTCTATTAGGAGAATTTCTCGAGTCATTTTTTCAGGCTTTGTTATTTAACTAAATAAAATTTATACATTTATTTAAAAAATCTTTTTTTTTTATAAACAATATTACCAAAAAATCCACGATTTCGTCATTTTTGAAGATTGAGCAACTATTTCTGTAAACAATTAGAATTTTGCTCTCCATGGTGGCTTTATCTACAGTGCTTGTACTTCTGGGTGTAGCGGTCTTTCAGTCTATACTTTTTTTTTATTTAAGCGAATTAAAAATTTTGTCCCCTGTCAAAGACTGCTGATCCTCTCAGTCATTCCTGTTCTGAGCTCCTTTCTGAGTCATTGGCAGTATATCTCGTAAAAAATGGCATCCATTTGTTATTTTATACAAAAATTCACAACTTGATTATTTGAACTTTTCTCACGAAATCGACTGCCAATAATTTTGAAAGAACTTTAGGACATGCAGAATAGAAAGAATTAAGGAGACGTAGTCATAAGACAAAATTTGTTATTTATTGTTTATAAAATAACCAATTATTGTTTATTAAAATTCAAATTTATTCAGAAAAAAGTATCTCTCTCCTCTCACTCTACTGGGATTCGAACACCAGATCAACTGTTTTCCGGTCAGGTGCTCTAGCCAATTGAGCTATAGAGAGATCAGAGATAGATACTAATTTTCTAATATACGCTAATTTAGCAAGGTGTTACACAATCATATTCAAATAGGAATCTGTATTATCATCGGAGATGGTAATTTTCAATCGGTTGAGAAAACCAACCACACAACATGTGGATAATGGAAATCTACAATATCGATCAAAGTTAAATCTTCTAATACAGACAAATTATTTCGTCTTTAAAGACTAGATGGAGATATAAATTAAAATTGATTAAAATTCAAATTCATTTAGAAAAAAAGGATCTCTCTCCTCTCACTCTTCTGGGATTGAAACACTATATCAACTGATTTCCGGTCAGGTGCTCTAACCAATTGAGCTACAGAGAGATCAGAGATAGATACTAATTTTCTGATATAAATTTTTTTGATATAAATTGTTCTGACCGGAAATCAGTTGATCTGGTGTTCGAATCCCAGTAGAGAGAGAGGAGAGAGATCCTTTTTTCCTGAATAAATTTGAATTTTAATAAATTTTAATTTATATCTCCATCTAGTCTTTGAAGACCAAATAATTTGTCTGTATTAGAAGATTTAAGTTTGATCGATATTGTAGATTTCCATTATCCACAGGATGTGTGGTTGGTTTTCTTAACCGATTGAAAATTACTATCTCCGATGATAATACAGATTCCTACTTGAATATGATTGTGTAACACCTTGCTAAATTAGCGTATATCAGAAAATTAGTATCTATCTCTGATCTCTCTGTAGCTCAATTGGTTAGAGCAGCTGACCGGAAATCAGTTGATTTGGTGTTCGAATCCCAGCAGAGTGAGAGGAGAGAGATCCTTTTTTCCTGAATAAATTTGAATTTTAATAAATTTTAATTTATATCTCCATCTAGTGTTTAAAGACGAAATAATTTGTCTGTATTAGAAGATTTAACTTTGATCGAT
>CAKNWT010320120.1:0-10886 GCA_932066315.1 Andricus coriarius
AATTTACAGCGTATAGAAATTGTTTTAATAAATTGAAATTGTTTATACATTTGCTAAATACTTCAAATAAACAAATATTACTCATAGCATTCGTCATTATATATTAAATTAGGTGAAAAATACTTGAAAAGTTGTAACTTCATGAATAAAAATAATTAATGTCTGAAGAATTAGAAAAAATGTTTGTAGCGTGAGTTCCAGACAAACCTGCTATTTTTTATTTTTTGGGACATTTACGGGCGCAAAGTTTAGAGTTATCGAGTGGAAATTACTCTTTAAACATTCATTAAGTATCACACACTTCAGTCGCACTCCTGTCAATGACATCCTGGATCACATCCGTTACGCCCTCTATATTTTATTCTCTATTAGCGCCTTCCAAGTTGGCTCATCTATGCGCCCGTTTACCTTATTCTAAAAATCTATACGTACTTCTGATTTCTGTAAGTTCTTAATCTTGTTTCGAGTTTGTTATGTTTTTTTGGTTCTCTTTCTTCTCCATCCCTGACCTAAGCTTATTTTGGAGACTAGGAGCTTTACTTGATATATTTTCACTTCTCATCATGGGCCCTGCTCTACCGTTAACTTCCTGACTCTTGTTTATACGTATATCTGACTCCCCATATATCTTTCCGTTACACGTGAAAATGCTACAACGGTAAATGTACTTATCAACTTGTTCTAGTCTCTCTTCATTTAAAACAATGTTGCCCATTGTTTTCTCCCATTTTCCTTCAAACAACATAATTTTTGTTTTATTTACGTTAATTTTCAGGCGTGTGTTCTTCATGCTTGTATTTAGTTTGCTTAACATTCTTTGCAAGTCCTGGATTGACTCTGAAATAACAACCTTATCATCTGCGAAAGCTAAACCACGTACCCTCACTATCTCGAGATCCAGACCTTCTTCGTCGAAGAGGTCCATTCTGAGACACTTGTCCATGCATATAATGAATAGCCATGAGGATATAACGTATCCTTGTCTAACACCTTGCATAATATCCAGCTTGCTAATCGCTTTTTCTAGGTCAATAAATACACAGAAAACTTTTTGCTCATTCTCAAACTTTTTTCTGCACAACTTGCGAGGTGTGTACTCGCCACCATATTTCATCATTTCAGCACATGAAGTTGGTACTTCGGGCTACACTTTGAACAATGAATAATACAAATAATAAAATAGCCTCGAAATGAACTGAAACTTTGATTGATGAAGGTCATGCAACCGCTAAAGGTAAAGGTCAAGTATCAGGCGATGAATGGAGACTGGGTGTCCGAAACGCTAGAAGAGTGAATGATCTTAAGGTAAGGAATTACGAGAAAATAGGCAAGTAATGAAGCTAGATATTTTATGTGTACGGAGATGTCAACGCATGGGTCGGCGTCCAATGTCAGGGTACAGACAGGGTGCAAGGTAATTTTGGGGATCCAAGAACAAATGATATCGGCTAAAGATTAGTTAGCTTATGCTTGGAAAAGAGCTTATTTATAACAAATACTTGGCTTGCGCATAAAATGATCCACATGTACACCTGGTGTAGAGGAGATAGTCACAGTATATTTACTTCTTTGTTGCGGCTGAAAGACTAAGAGAGCTAGTAAAAGATACAAAGGCCATGAGGGGTTCTGAATGCAATGCTGATCATTAACTCAGTCTCCAAAATAAACTTAGTTCAGAGTTGGAGAAGAAAGAGAACAAAAAAAACTCGAATCAAGATTGAGAATTTACAGAAACCGGAAGTGCGAATAGATTTTCAAAATAAGATAAACGAACGCATAGATCAGGCAACTTGGGAGGCGCTACCAGACCCAAAAAATAAAAAGGGCGTAACGGATACGATCCAGGATTAAATTGTCCTGGAGTGCGATTGAAGATTGTGGTCCTTAATGATTGAAGTATGTGGTACTTAATGAATGAAGTGTGTGGTACTTAATGAATATGTAAAGAGTAATTTTCACTCTATAACTTTAAGCTTTGTGCCCGGAAAATGTCCCGAAAAATAGCAGTTTTGTGTAGAACTCATGCTATACACATTTTTTTTTTAATTTTTCAGTCATTAATTATTTTCATTCATAAAGTTACAAGCTTTTGAGTATTATGTTTCAAGTTATTTAAATAATTTTTATATGCTGTAAATCGTACAAATGTATTACTTTCTGAGATTATTGACGCAGTTAATGAATGTTCAAAAAGACAGTTTTTGATTATTTAAAAAATTAATATCACTTACCCCTTGTCCCAGGAGTGATGTAGAAAATTCAAGTTTTTTCGAAGCTTTTTCACTATGCCGCTTATTAATCAGTATTTACTTATCTCAATGGAATCTATCTAAAAAACAACTATTCATAGTGAAGATTATGGTATAGGTTCTAAGATAAAAAAATACTGAATAGATAGCGACACACATAGTGTCAGAGATTCGAAAAAAATATCTGTGAGATAGCGAATACTTACTTACATATTTGTACACTGATGACGCAATAGAATATTCTCTAGTTTATACAGGTGTTAACCAAATTCTTCACTTAAGAAATAATTAGTCTTTCTCTACTTTGCGAAAAGGAGGATGGTCTATAGTTTCGTTTTCACTCTGGCGGTCATCTTTAAATCTACTGGTGATTATAATATTATAATATATCTATGATTTTTATTATATTTTATGTGATAAACTCATAAAAAGGTCCATTTCTCAGGTCTGCGGAGCGAATATATAGTACCATTTGTAGCTCATATTCATGTAATGGCAATTTATATATTAATGTCGTCAAACTCTCACTGAAAACATACATTCATCAATAACTGATATACAAGGGTTGTGCTAATGGAAAGTGTCTAGGAGTTTTCGTTAGATTTTCGCATGCTGAATACGAATCTGGACTCAAAATTTGTCCACGCCAAGAAACCAAAATTTAATCGCATCTGATCTTGAATCCTTGTTCGCGTTTGAACCTAAGGGTTGATTAAAAAAGGTAGCAATGTTAGTTCAGTCATCCATGGGTTATTCAGCATTGTACTTACAATTAGCCTAGATGCGAATTTTCAACGAGGAAATTTTCAAAAATTTTCATCCCATTCCAGGGGAGCTAAAAGCTGTTACTATACTGTTGAACCGTATATGAAATTTGAGCCTATACCATTTGTTTTATTTTTAGACTTCAAAAAGTGAGATGAGGTTAACTATTCAACTTGAGGGTTTTTTTATAGGGTGCAACGTACGCCGCTCCATCCACAAGGATTTTACACCAAACAGGTGGTCTTACAAACAAAGAGTTAAATCTTCAATCAAGAGAGAGGAATTTTGAACAAAATAGTCCATTTTTTGTGCAATAGCTGCGTTTTTAAGCCAAGAAGACGTTACTTGCAAACGAGATTTTGTTTTTAATTTCAATTCTTTGATATCATAATAACTTCTGAACCAAAATGCTACTAAAATTATCTAAAAGTGACTAACGTGCATTAATAATGGGACAATGGTCCAGTTCCAATTTAAGAACAGATTGTATTATCAGCATCCAATGGTGATATTTTTGTAATATTAGAGTATAGCGGGCTTCTTCGTAAAATATATACGACACATAGTGCTAGATCGAAAATCAAAATGAATATGATAAACGGCCCAGCTGATGATTTGACCCCAGATGAAATGCGAGATTGTCCAGTAGGCTTTAGCAAATAACGATTCACTTCAGCCTGAATGGAATCCTAATAGCGAACGTAACCCTCGTTCTTCTTCTTCTGACAAACAAAATTCACCTGACCGGACTTCACCTCGGAAGTTATGTTCGGCTTATTTCTTTCACAAATCAGAACCAGCGATTTAAATTTCGTAGATACGTTTTTCCTGCCTAGAAACCAATTTGAATGCGAATAGATCGAATGAGCTACGTGCTCAGACCAACACAAGGATATATTGTATTATCAAAATCCAATGGTGACGTTTTTTCAATATTGGATTATAGTGGGACTCTCCGGAGAGTGTATAGGACAGATAGGGCGAGTTCGAAAATAAAAATAAATATGATAAGCGGCGCAGTTGATAATTGACCAGCTGGATAGTTCAGGGGCATATCAAATTCACATGGCCGTTTCCGTTGACCCCTGTTTCCTTTAAAATCGATTTTGAAAATTAAATTTTTTCAAGCATATGACTTTGGGGGAAATTTCATGGCCATATGTTTAAAAAATTTAATTTTCAAAATCGATTTTAAAGACAACAGGGACCAACCGGAACGGCCATGTTTATTTTAGATGTCCTTACACTATCCAGCGGGTCAATTATCAACTGCGCCGCTTATCATATTTATTTTTATTCGCGAGCTAGCTCTATCTGTCCTATACACTCTCCGAAGAGTCCCACTATAATCCAACATTGAAAAAACGTCACCATTTGATGTTGATAATACAATATATTCTTGTGTTGGTCCGAGCACATAGCTAATACGATCGATTGGCATTCAAATTGGTTTACAGGCAGGAAAAACGTATCTCCGAAATTTAAATCGCTGGTTTTGATTTGTGCAAGAAATAAGCCGAACATAACTCCTGAGGTGAAGACCGGTCAGGTGAATGCTGTCTGTCAGAAGAAGAAGAACCAGGGTTCCTTTCGCTATTAGGATTTCTTTCGGACTGAAGTGAATCGTAATTTGCTGAAGCTTTAATAAAACTTTATGGGAAGATTGGGTGCTCTTGCCTAGTGGACAATCTCGCATTTCATTTGGGGTCAAATTATAAACTGGGCCGCTTATCATATTCATTTTGATTTTCGATCTAGCACTATGTGTCGTATATAATCCAAGAAGAAACCCGCTATACTCTAATATTGCAAAAATGTCACCATTGGATGCTGATAATACAATCTGTTTTTGGGTTGGAACTGGTCCATAGCTCCTTTCTTCTATTCGCAATCTAATTCGTTTGGCAGAAGGAAAAACGTATATTAGAAATTGGAATTGTAGCTTATGATTCGTGTAAGGAATAAGCCGAATGTATCTAAGTTGTCCAAGTGCATATCTAAGAAATGTAGGAGAAGGAGGCCTCCTAGGAGGCGACCTGTCCCTGATACAAAGAGGATGCTCCTTAGAAGCCTGAGGTGGTACCACAAAACTTCCAGGTTAAAAATAGTTGAGGCTCACCATATTGAATTTCACTCAATTCATTGGTTTAAATTTATTTTTTGAATTCATTCCGAATTCATTAAAATTCTCCTGGAGTTCTTATAAACTTCATCGAATCCTTTTAAATTCTTCCAAATTCAAAAGAACATAACTCCCATTATTAATGCACGTTAGCCACTTTGAGATAATTTCAGTACCATTTTTGGGTTAGAAGTTATTATGGTTTCAGTTTGGGAGGAGATACAATTTTTGGAAATATCCTCTTTGAAAATTCGCATCAAGGCGTATGTAATGACAACGCTGAATGAACCATGTATAAATGAGCTAACATTGCACCTTTTGGAATCAACCCTTAGGTTCAAAGGCGCACAAGGATTCAAGATCAGATGCAACTAAATTTTGTTTTATTAGGGTAGACAACTTTTTAATCCAATTTCGTATTCAGCATGCGAAAATTGATCGAAAACACCTAGACACTTAACATTAGCACAACCCTTGTATATCATTTATTGATAAAGGTATGTTTTCAGTGAGAGTCGCAGGAGCCGAATTTAAGTGCCGTTTTTCAAGTTCGTAGGTATGTAATGGCCATTTTATATCTATGATGCCATGATTTTTGAAGACGTAAATATATACAAATTGCCATTATATGAATATAACCAAGAAAGTGGTACTTTATATTCGCTCCACAAAACTGAGAAATGGCCCTATACATGCGTGTATTATATCAAATATAATAAAAATGATAGATATATTATTATATTCACCAATTGAATAAAGGATGACCACTAGAGTGAAAACCAAACTATAGACATTCCTGAATTTAGCAAAGTAGAGAAAAAACGGATTATTTCTTCAGTGAATAATTTGGTTATCACCTGTATAACCTAGAAAATATTCCATTTCATCATCAGTGTACAAATATATACGTAAGTAGGCGTTATCCCACATATATATGAGATAAGAATTTATATATTTTGTTCTAAATTCTTCTTTTTTGGTTGCCAACTAGTCATCTTGATTAAAAATTCAAATACACGCTTAAAACTTAAGCTGATGTGTTTAAATTTCATTTTATCAATTGTGTAGAGAATTTTTTTTTTTTTTTTTGAATCTCAGACACTATGTATGTCGCTAACTATTCAGTATTTTTTTTATCTCAGAACCTATACCATAATCTGCACTATGGATATTTGTTTTTTAGATCGATTTTATTGAGATTAGTAAAATTAATGAGCGACATAGTGAAGAAGATTTGAAAAAACTTGAATTTTCTACATCACTCCTAGGACAAGGAGTAAGTGGTATTAATTTTTTGAATAATCAAAAATTGTCTTTAGAAACAAGTTTTACTCTGAACATTCCTTCAATGCGTCAATAATTTCAGAAAGTAATACATTTGTACGATTTACAGCGTATAAAAATTATTTAAATAACTTGAAATTGTTTACATGATTGCTGAATATCTTAAACAAACAAATATTACACTCTTCAGTCACACTCCTGATAATAAAATCCTGGATCGTATCCGTTATGCCCTCTATATTTTATTGTCTATTAGCGCCTTCAAAGTTGCCTCATCTATGAGCTCGTTTATCATATATTGAAAATCTATTAGCACTCCGGTTTGTGTCAATTCTCAATCTTGATTCGGGTTTTTTTTTTTCTCTTTTTTCTTCAACCCTGACCTAAGTTTATTTTGGAGACTGGAAGTTAATGATCAGTATTGCATTGAGAACCCGTAATGGCCCTTGTATCTTATACTAGCTCTCTCAGTCTTTCAGCCGCAACTACGAATGCAATATACTGTGGCTATCTCCTCTACAACAGGTGTACATGTAGATCATTTTATGCCTAAGTCAAGTATTTGTTATAAATAAGCACTTTTCCAAGCATAAGCTAACTAATCTTTCTCCGATATCATTTGTTCTTGGATCCCCAAAATTACCTAGCACCCTTTCTGTACCCTGACGTTGGATGCCAACACATGCATTCACATCTTCGTACACGTACAATATCTAGCTTCCTTACGTGCATAGTTTCTCGTAATTCCCTCACCATAAGATCATTCACCCTTCTAGCATTTCAGACACCCAATCTCCGTTCATCGCCTGATACTTGACCTTTACCTTTATCGGATGCATGCCTTTCGCCAATAAAAGTTTCAGTTCATTTCGAGGCTATTTTATTGTTTGTAATATTTATTATTTATTATTTATTTATTATTATTTTGTTATTATTTTATTATTTATTATTGTACCCCAAAGTACCAACTTTATGTGCCGAAATGCTCAAATACGGTGGCGAGTACATACTTCACAAGTAGTGCAGAAAAAAGTTTGAGAATGAGGAAAAAAGTTTTCTGTGCATTTATTGACTTAGAAAAAGCGTTTGACAAGGTGGATATTATGCAGGGTGTTAGACAAGGATACGTTATATCCTCATAGCTATTCATTATATTCATGGACAAGTTTCTAAGAATGGACCTCTTCGACGAAGAAGGTCTGGATCTCGAGATAGTGAGGATACGTGGTTTAGCTTTCGCAGATGATAAGGTTGTTATGTCAGAGTCAATCGCGGACTTGCAAATAATGTTGAGCAAACTAATTTTAAGGATGAAGAACATGAGCCTGAGAATTAACGTAAATAAAACAAAAATTATGCTGTTTGAAGGATAAGAGGAGAAAACAATGCGCAACATTGTTTTAAATAATAACAATTGTAAGAAAGTTATCGATAGAGCAGGGCTTTACGGTAGCAAGACGTGGACCTATTAAGAAAAGGATAAGGTATTGTCTAGTATGTAAAAATCACCCAATCTACCCAGACAGTTTTGTTGAAGCTTTGGAAAGTTATAATCCTGGTTCTTCTTCTTGTGCGAAACAACATTCATCTGACCGGCCTACTCCTAAGGAGCCACCTCTTTATTCCAGGTCCGGGTCTCCTCCGGGCAGGCTGCCTTCTCATGTAGTTCTAGGATATGCACTTGGACAACTTGGATATATTTGGCTCATTCCCAAAACAAATCAGAACTGGCAATCCGAGTTTCGAAGAACCGTTTTTCCTGACGATAAAGGAATTCGATTGCTAGCAGAAAGGGGTAAATTTTCACTCACGCCAAACCAAGAATATATTGTGTTATGAACATCCGATAGTGAGGTTTTTGCATTACTGGAGTATACTGGGATTCTGCGTGGAATATATAAGACAGATAGAAATCGTTCGAGAATAAAAATAAATATAAAAAGCGGTGTTGTTGAAAATATGACATCAGATCTATGTCGTTGCAAATAACGAACAAAGGTTCATTTTTTCTTTTTCTTCTATTATTTGGTAAACAACTGTCCTACATTTAGTATCTCCAGTATTCAATAGGCAGGTGCGTGTATGTACAAGCGAAAAAGGATGGACAAGTAATATTATTTCTTATGAAAAAATTGAACGAGAAATTTCAAAGTATTTAATGAAATTTGAAAGGATTTCATCAAATTTTAACAGACTTCATTATATTTCAAGGGCTTCTAAAGGATTTAACAAAACTTTGTCGGATTTTATAGCAAATGAATATCAGATGATTCATTATGTAAATAAAAATCTGCCCGCTGCTCGCCAGTTTGACCTTTTATAATTAAAGGTCAAATCATCCACAACTGTGATTCGGCGATTGTGAATTATCTTTTATTAAGGTTCCTTCGACTTTAACGAACACATTCTCATCACGTAACTCGTGCTTCGCACTCGATTTTATCGAGAATGTGAACTTTTCTTCCATATTTATTGACTCACTTTAATATTTGTTTGTTATTTTGCATTAGATTTGACTTTCAGGTTGTAAGAGAATTTGTAAACATAATTTAGGCGAAAATTTTGGCGAATAAAATGCTACTATAGATCTTTTGTATTGTAGATGTAATGTGTTGTATTTAATTTGAGATTATTTGTATTTCCATAACAAAAGCTTATAACAAATTCGTATATTTTTTTTGGTGGAACAACATTTATCTTGACAATATTATCGTCTCTGGTGTGGTTTTTCTCAAAAATTTGATCGATTTATTTTCAATGCTATTTTTTACGAACAAAACAAAAAGTAGGCGTCCTATCAAAAAGGAATCAATTACAAATTTGTAGATCTTTTTTTAAATGCACAATATTTGTGACTTTATCCTTTTACGTATCTTGTGTAGTTTGACCGAAGAATAGCATTTTGGATTTAGCATAATTTTTCGGTACGATAAAAATTTGAATTTTAGATTTTTCGAGAATATTCAAAGAGTCATTATGAAAATTTTGTAGAGTGTTTGAAAGATAACGTTTTTCTTCTTCAGAGTTCTTTTCATATCATGCGTTGTTTGGCTTAAAATTATCGTTTTCCATTTCGTTTTTTTTTTAATTTTTGAAAGTTTGCGAAGACCATGAGCATAATTTATGATTATTATATTATTTTAATGGTTTGAAATGGTATTGAGAACATAAGAACAATGAAATATTCTGAAAAAACACACACGAGATGAAAAAGAAATGAAATAGGCAAAGTTTTGATGAGAATGTGCCCACTACTCGGGCAGATTTTTTCACTGTTAATGTTATTTTTTACGAATGAAACAAAAACTACACATCCTATCAAAAAGTGACCAATAACAAATTTTTAGATCTTTTTATTTCCGCACGAAGTTTGTTCAATTATCATTTGTTGTATCTTGCATAGTTTGTCAGTAAAATTGGATTTTTAATTATTTTTTATGCAATAAAATGTGAATTTTCGATTTTTCAAGAAAATTCAAAAAGGCGTTATCAGAATCTTATAAGGCGTACAAAAAGAAACATTTTTCTTATCTTGACTTTTTTCGTATTGTGTGTTGTTTGGCTGAAAATGTTAATTTTCGTTTCTTTTTTTGGATTTTGAAAACGCTGTAACTCTGAAAATTTTGATTTAATCGAAAAATGTCATTGTAATAAATTGTATGAATTTTTTAGTACTATAGAGGGCCGCAAATATATCTTTCAAATTTGAAAAAAAAAATGGTCTCAACAATTTTCAAAATTCTCGAACTTCTCGAATTTCCATCCGAAATGGCTCGCTAACAAACTAGACCTTTAGTTTAGGATACCTAAAAAGTTTATCAAAGGAAAATCAAATCGATCAATTCTTTCGAAAGTTATCGTGCTAACAAACTAAAAGTCTACATACTAACCAGACTAACAGACTAACAGACAGACAAACATCGAGATTTTATTTGAAATGATAGTTGGAAAGAATAGTTTGAAATAATACAATATTTACTAGGATTCAGTCATGTCACACCTGTAAACAAATTACGCCAAATCCACTAGAATAACGTGATTAGAAATAATATTCCTGAAAAACGATGAAATCGTAATTATTTACACGCATGATCTATTATATCTCGTTTTATTCACTCCTCGTGTCTAGGTTCGGCTGAAATATTTCTTTAATTTTCAATCAATTTTTAATCAGCAGCAGCTTTTTTATTCCGTTATTTATTCTCAACGTTCATATTCGTTTCGTTTGTATTTGATAGTATTCAGGTATGCAAATAATCTGATAGTAGAGATTCGGTCAGGGAATACAATAATCCAATGTTAATTAAAATTGAATACAAATTTCAAATTTTGTCTTATAGGGGCCATCCATAAATCACGTAGTCGGTCTTTAGTAAATTTTAGACCCCACCCTCCCCCTGTTACTGACCGTTATGTTATTTGTGGGGGCGCCCCCGGGGGGGGGGGGGGGGGGGGGGGGGGGGGGG
>CAKNWT010320150.1:0-42881 GCA_932066315.1 Andricus coriarius
TCAAAAAATTAATTTTCAAGCGAAATAACGAATTTTGAACAAAATAGTTCAATTTTTAAACAAAAACGGACGGAAGTGAATTGAAAAAAGCGAACGCGCGGGCGAACGAATGCTCCATATCTCTCTGTCTCTCTCGTACATGTATACTTTCTATGCATACCGTCTCTCTCTATTTGAGTCTTCCTTTTGTGCGGCAATTCGCAATTGCTCTAAAAACTTCTCTTCGATATCCCCACTACTGCCAATCTAAGCATGCATATGCTCCCTCTCTCTTCTCTCTCTCTCTTTTTCTATGCACTCTTTTACCATGGAATATCCTCAGAACTCACGATGATGCCCCAAGAAAAATTTCAAAATTAATCCATCAAAGTTTCACTTTCGCCATGTGGCCCCACTGCCACATACTGGTTTTTTTTAAGGAAGAAGGAAGATATAATATTTCGTTGTAGATCCGTTAATTTTCGAAATTTTTATGTTTTATTATTTTTAATGATAAATTATGGCAGGGTAATTCAATATGAGACTCAGATATCAATAATATCTCTTTGTTTTTCTATTTCATTGTGAATCACGAAAGTCTGTCAATAGTTCGAGGTTAGTTCTTTTGTCAATAAAAATGTAAGTACATAATAATAATTTTGAAATCAATTTAGAAATCAAATAATTTGAAATAAGTAAATTTTTTAATATCACTGAACCTTCATACCGATTAGAAAAGAAAAGTCCAAAGATAATTTTGGCAAAATTTGAAACAAGAATCTTCTCAAATATTTAAAATATCATCCATGAAATTATAACTTTTGAAATTTCGTATTACACACGTCTCGGCCCTATTCGGTTGTAGATTACTATATAAGGCCGTTATTCTTTGTTTACAGAATTACTCTATTACCCCTATTTTCAAGAAACATCTCTTTTTCCCTTTTTCCCGTTTTCTTTGTTTAAATTGGAATAAGAGAGCTTAATAAGAAAATCCAACTATTTTTTGTTGGAATTTAATTCTTTTTAATTGAAAAGTGTACTTTGGGTTCTAATTAATAATTTTAACTAAATATTTGTAAATATTTAAAAAAAATATATCAACTAACTTTTGGTTTAGAATTCATATTTTATAAATATAGTTATTTGATTAATTTGCATATAGTTAGTTTTTTTTCTTATGATTTGGAATATAGTATTTGGGACATGAGCATGTGGAAGAAAAGAAAAGAAATGAAGAAATTTGATTTATTCTTGGTTTTATCATCAGTCTATTGAAATTATTTAAAGTATGAGTTGCTCGAGTAAATTTATATCAAGGAATTCATACAAGATTAAAGATAGCAGAGAAAAAATGTACAAGACTAATTTCTTTGAAAATGAGGTTATGAAATAAATAGTTGGCATATAAATTTATCTACACATTTTGGAAAAAGGTTGTTTTTAATGTCGCTATTCAAGTTCAAACTTGTGTTTTAAAAAGTTCTACAAACGTAGGCCATGAATCGTAAGTGCGCTGAAAACAGATTTATCAAATACGAATATGTGCCAGACAAATAACTTTCACACCACCAGTTATTTGTCTTACAAATATATAAAGTCATTCCGAATCACAAAAGCGATAGCAACTATACAATGAGAAATTTTGTATTATATTCACTAATTATACGTTCTCATCGAAAGTTACTATACCAAGTTTTCTCTATAAAAAGAAAATGAAGATTTTTATTATTATTGTGCTGCTCAACTTGGCGGTTTTCCCCAATTGTACTGGTAAATATAATAATATATAATAATATAAAGCAGAAACCTGTTTGCAATTTATCAAAAAAATAGTTGAATGTCTTATTATTGTTTAGTTAATGTTGGTTCTTTCAGATTTAGTATTTTTTCTTTAGTTTTGGAAGAAATTTTTATCTTAATTCAATCTTTGTCATTAATATTGTACCATGTGCACTGAGAAAAATGGACCATACTGCTTATTATCTTGAATTTTGAAATCAGGCACAGCTGTCTATAGATATCTAATGATATTTTAATATTGTTTAAGTTTTTTATTGTCAGCTACCCTGAAAAATGTATCATTTCAATAAATTTATATTGTTTCACAATAAAAAATTAAATTTTCATTAAAACAACGCAAGCTATAATAACGCTTTAATTTGGTAATCCGCTCCAAACCAGAATATTCCCCTATCTGGTCCTATTGTCCTAGAAAAAGCTGAACTTTTCGAAACTCAATTAAAATACAAGCATTTTAAAGCTAGCCTGGTTGAATTCACTGTTCTGCAGTTGTCTAGTCCGAAATCCATGAGGATATCATAGGAAATTGCTTTGTGACATCGATCACTTGCTGCAGTTTGTGGTCTGAACTAGTGTATGGCTTCAGACTTAAACTCCCTTAAACTAAATCAGTGAAATTCTCACTATTTGAATCAGTATTTTGATTTATCACTGGTGATGCAGTGATTTTCCGATTTTATCTGGACGAATCAGTGAATTAAATAAAGATTAAAACAGCGTTACTGAATAAACCATGGATGCCAAATGATATATTCATCCAGAGACATAGCTCCCCATGTTCGGTGCAACATACTACATCCTATTATTTTGCAGACCCGCTCATTTATTGTTGTGAGGGTAAAATGAAATTTTTGATAGATGATTTTGTAAAGCTTAGCAAACAAGTTATGAATGGTAAACGTGTCATACCTAACCAGCTGACGGACGACAGCGCGTACGACCAGATGGTTACTGGTACCGAGTAACCAGTAAACCTAACTGATTAAACCAGTGACGGAATTTCACTGATTGAACCAGTGAAATCTGCATGATTATCAGTGACACATCTTTGGTTGGTTCAACCAGTGAGATTTCACTGGTTCATTTTTAGAGAGCGTTTTCAGAGTTTGAGCATTTAGAGACATGTCAAAGTATAACTTTAGAGCCACGAAATATATGTTTTTTATTTGTTTATTTTAGCTTATTCATTTTTATTTTATTCTTCTTACAGTAGTAGCTATGATTAAACGCTGGATAAACCGCATTAGAGGACCAAAGCCACAAATTATTACAGTTCGCTATCGACCTCATGTTCATTTTTGCGCAATGGCAGCAAATAGACTTACAGCTATATCCAGAATTGCACAAGGAGGATTGTATAATGTAGGAGTAGTGAATGAGGACATCGTTGGAGTTGTGTATGATAACAAGTTGCGTCCATTTGTTGATTCTGATGGCAATTGGCTTATAGTGAGCATTCACAACATGGAGAGTTTAACAATAATATCGAAAAGAGAACCATACGCATACGATTTCTTTAATGACTTCCAGGAGTTCTTCCATCCTTCAGGCACAAGTCAGTACATTAACGAAGCCATTCTGTATACTGAAGTAGACCAAGCACAGCCTGCTGCGTAGCAGATCTTGCGGAGAGTATAGCTCATTTAACAGGAAAAAAATGTTTGGTCTATAAAATATTTTTATTCAGAATTTGTAACATAACGTTTCGATATCGGGCAGATTCCCTTAGAGGCCAACCATGTATTTCCTAACAAACTAGTCAAAAACTGAATTTTTTCCTTCAATTAATTACTAGAAAATGTCTTTAATTATTCAACACTGGTTATGCATTTTTCTAGATTTCGCGAGATGTTAATTATAACCTAAAATAGCCGAAAATTTAAAAAAAAACTATAGCAATCGCAATAAATGCTAAGAAAATGTCATAGAAAACGAGATAGTACAATCTTCCCAAATTTTTGATCAAGTCACTTAAGTTTAATTTAGAGGATGATTCCTTATTTTGTGGTAATTTTTATTGTCAGCTACCCTGAAAAATGTATCATTTCAATAAATTTATATTGTTTCATTCAAACAATTCTGTTTATTTTTTGTCGTACCTTGTGTTGTTTTTATAAAAATTTAATTTTTTTATTGTTAGTGTTATTTTTCACGATTCAAACAAAAACGACGCGCCCTATAAAAAAATTATTGATGAAAATTTAATTTTTTATTGTGAATGTTATTTTTTATGATTAAAACAAAAACCAAGACTCTTCCACCTTTTTTCTCTCGCATTACGAGTTTGGGTCGATTGGATCGTATATAATGATCCGTCTGGATAGTAACATCCCAATATAAGACGTAATCTTCTTTACCAAAAAGAAGGAATGGAATGTATCTATAGGAAGGCATCCATTTTATTAAGATTCCTAGGTTGAGGGCAAGTTGTTGATGTATAATCAACGCCACAACATTATGCCTGTGCGTATATATAAGGATTCGTCAATGACGAATCCTTCCGTTTCTGAAAACAGGACGACCTTTTTCAGCCTAATATTAGATGCCTCACTATCCACTTTATTTTCATCTAACGTTTTGGGGTACTCATCGTGGGTGGCTTTTTGTCCCCATTGCGTTTATAATTCCTCTATGGTTTCTGCCCAGATATTCAAGGCCTTCTCTGAGGAGAAATTCCAGGATGTGTAATTGAGATCCGCTTCACAGATGGTGTTTTAAAGCGCAACATCTTGCGTGCTCTTAAAATAGTCTCGAATCTGTATAACTTGTGAGTTACACAGTTTCAAGGTCGGTGTTCGAAAATTTGATGAGCCCAAAGGAATACGTGAGGACAGGGATGACGGTGTTGATTCCCCTGATCTTGTTAGCCGAATTAAGAGAACTCTTCAGAACTAGCCTGAGTCTTATAGTGAAGGCAGTCGTTAGGCTTTTCTTAACTAGCCTATGCTGAATACCCTTAAATTCGAACATACCCATGTATTTATATGACTGCCCTTCAAACATTGCCACGATGTCATTCTCAAGCTCGTGCTCTTGCTCTGCAGTCCCTAATTCTCCTCTGGTTGCATACACTGTTCTGCAATTGTCTAGTCCGAAATCCATGAGGATATCATAGAAAAACTGCTTTATGACATCGACCACTTGCTGTAGTTTGTGGTCTGAACCAGTGTATGGCTTCAGGTCATCTATTTATAGAAGATGGGTCAGTTGATGACAGAACCATAGTCCACTGAAGTCTCCTTAAAAGATACCCATTGTAATTCGTATTGATCTAGTTATGAAGTGATACGGTAGGAAAAACGCTTGCTTCTAGACGAAGTATGTGATGTGCAAGTTTCTTTGATCTATACGAGGTTGCGTCACGGCATCAGCGTCTAGGTTAAGTACATCTTCACTGCCTCGCGAGTTTTTACAATACCCTTTTTGTTCTTCTGTAAGGATTTCATTCTCGTCGCAGTGAGGATATATCTTATCTGCAATGATAGCTGTGAGGCATTTGTAAATGGTTGGAAGAAAGGCTGTTGGTTGAAATTCAGATGGATTTTGAGCGTCTGATTTTTTATGCATCATATACGTGCAGTGATACTTCAATAATACGAACCTCTATAAAACGAATTTCCGATAATTCAAACTTCTTTTTCGGCCCCGGCTAAAAATCGACGTTTCCCAGTTCGAATTCCTCGATAATTCGAAGCATAATATAAGCTCCGCCGTGATAATAACCTCTGTAACTCGAATTACGGCAGAGAGTACCTAACTTATTTTGAAAAATGCATATTTATAACCTACGAGGCGATTGCATGTGATTGGCCTGTTGTGAGTGGTGGGGATTGACGTATGTTACAAGGGTGGGGTTGAAATGTATTGCAAAGGTGGTTCTGCTAATACAAATAAAGTTTGTGTGCGCGTGTAGTTTTGTGTTGAATAGGATAAGCATCTTGACGCTTTCAAAAGCATGGTGAAGATCACGTATAAAACACTATCTCTGAGTCAGAAAGTAAACCTCATTCAATTTGTCGAAAAAGGAGTTAAAAGAAAGAAGCACATTGCTTTTGATTTCGGAATACCTGCCAACTCTCTAACTACAATTTTTAAGAACAAGGAGAAGATCTTGCCTGCTGCTGAAAATTGTTGTTTCCAACCGAACCGGAAGTGCGCGAAGACATCTTGCTTTCCATTATTGGAAACATCGATGGTTTAGTGGATGAAATTCGCTCGAAACCAGAATATTCCCCTATGTGGTCCTATTGTCCTAGAAAAAGCTGAACTTTTCGAAACTCAATTAGGATACCAGGATTTTAAAGCTAGCTCTGCGCGGCTAGATAAGTTCAAGAATCAAAATGGAATTGTATACAGGACATTAATTTGCTGGCTATGTATCTCATGGCGTAAAGTACTTGTCAGTACTTTACGAGAATAATAAAATATCTTCGATGACCAGTTTAATATATGAAGACTGGCTTCATAAAATTGATCGCAAAGTCCAAAGAGAAAATCAGAAAGTTCTTTTATTTGTGAATAAAAATCCGGCTTATCAGTAAGTTTTGATGAAAACATTAAAAGCCGTCAAAGTGGATTATTTACCACCGAATTTGACTTCAAAATTGCAACCAATAGATCAAGGAATCATTAAGAACCTTAAAGTTAATAATGCTTGGCATCAGATCTGGGCGTTTGATGATCTGCTGAAAAATCCTTGAAAAGAAAAGAATGCACACTCTTCAAGTACTTATACCAGAAGTTGTGCACCATGCTTGGACCTGGAGCTTTCCAGTTACTTGCCCTTTTCAAAATTGCTGTCACATCTGAAGCTCTGATGTTAGTCAGCTACATTTCAGGGTAATTTCTTGTTTTTGCTACATCTAGTTGGAACCAGGCAGAGTCTAGCTTGCTTCTGTTTGTTTTTCCCAAACATCCGATAAATATTAAGTCGTGTCTTCCAATTGAGGAGCTTGCTATCTATTTTGCTTTATACTCAGTTTACAGTACATCCTTCTTTCATTTGCCTGAAAGGTTCGATCTCGCTACCTTCTTGCACTACTTTTCTTATGACGACGTAGTCTAGCAGTAAAATCTATAATGTCATTCAATATTGCTGGTATCAATTTCTCAATGTACCAAGGGTGGACGAATTTAGTAACATGGTGTACATGGTGTATCAGCTTTCTGGTTTTATTTCCTTTCTTACACAGAATAAATCGAACCAATTTGCACCTTGCTTTGCTGTCATCCATATCTAACCTGATCTTATGGAGAATTTAGAATTCACGTTGAATTATTGTAAATTCCTTAGAGCCTTTTAAATTCTGAAGAACAGATTTTATGTTCATTTCCTGAATTCTTCTCAAAACATAAAATTCTTTTCAACGGTTTCTAATTCAGCAACTGCAGAAGTCTGAATTCAATTGAATTTTTTTTTTAATTTTCTTAAAACCTTTAAAATACACATTGAATTGTTTTCAGAAGAATTCAGAAAACTAAAAATAATTTAAATCATATCCTAAATTTTTCGAAAAAATTCAAAAAATCTTAAAAGAAATAAAAAAATTACAAATGAATTCCAAGAAATCGAGACAATTCTGCAGGATTGAAACGAATTAAAGGAACTCACAATAATTTAATCTAAATTCTAAAGATTTGAGGAGAATTAAAAAAAATCTTCAAAAATTCAAAAGTTTTCAAATGAATTCAAAGACTTCTACGGGATGCTGTAGAATTAAAAGAAACATGTGCATCATAATCCAGTAGTAGTTCAGCCGTCGACCAGTCTACGGAATTCAAATTACTTTAACGTGTGTTCTAAATAATTCAAGAAAATTCGGAAACCTTCAAAAGCATTTCAATGATTTCAAGTAAATTCAAAGATTTATACAGGATTCTGCAGAATTAAGAAAAAAGTGTTCATTATAGTCCAGTAGCAGTTCACCCGTCGACGAAAGTTGCTGAATTTGGAAATAGTTGAAAAGAATTTCATGTTTCAGAAGACTTGAAAAAATATTTGTTTAATTCAAACGAAACTTATTTGATTCCCATATACCACTGTTTAATTAAAATCAAAGAAATTCTAGCTTTGATATAGGGTCAAACAAATGATTTTTATTTTGTATATTTTTACAACAAAGTCAAAACAATTGTATCAAAAAGTTATGCAAATTTTTGAATTGTAGAAACTTGTACTTTATTGTTCATTTTGTACTTTTTTTCATTAATTATATTTATGGTAGAAAAATTATTTAGGACTGTATATAATAAATGAAAAAATGTTAAAAACATGAAAAACGTGAAAAACAGATAAGTTTACTAAAACCACGCTTTGTTATACCATTCTTATCTCTATTGATACAATAAGAAGGTCATATTGTGACATTGTAAACGTGACGTCTGCTTCAATTTAAAAAAATTGCCCTCTAATTGTTTGAATAAAGTTAAAAAAAAATGAGAATTTTTCAGACAATGTAAATTACAATGGATCAATGGTCTTGAAATTAGTTCTACATATTCAGCGTCTTTATGCGCTACATTTCAACAGAGATCTGTTTTCAATTTGAAATTTTTTTCTTAGTAAAAATTATTTGCCTTGAATGAACATCCGCTTAAATACATATGCAATCAAGTTGCTAAAGAAGATTATTTTAATTCCGTAGCTTTTATCTAATTCAAAAGATAATTTAAGGTATTTCTAAATCAAAATTTGTAAAATTTAACTAGTTACAAGTGAAATTTCATAGATTCTATTAGCGAAAAGTGAGCCACCAAAGATTAGTAGAAAATTATTGACTCTATCAGTCGAGATATTTCCTAATTTAATATTGGGAAGCAACTAATTGATTGATAAAAATAAATAAATTCACCTAGGACTGTATAAAATAATCAAAGGCATTCTGAACTCTTTTGAAACAATGAGGTTATATTGCGAAATTGTGAACGTGAAGTAGCCTGTTTCATTTTTATAGTTTTCCATAAAAAATTGCAATTATTCAATAGAGCGTGAATATATAAAAAATATATTTTGCTTAAAAGGCCGTGAATAAATAATAGCTCTTCCTACGAGAAAATATCATGAGAGTAAAAAGTTTGGCCCGGATTATTGACAAATAAAAAGTCTACTTTTTTACCTGTCAAACAAAAGATATCTCGGGGACCTTTTAGTGCATATAAAAGTATTAGTGGCGACTGGCGACATACAAGTTTAATTCAAAGTTATATATATTTTTTGGATTGGAAGAAATATTCGTTTGGAATGGTCTCCTTCGTATTCAGCATTGAATAAAAAATTTCTTCCAACCAAATGAATAAATGTTTAATAGAAGAATTATTTCTTCGAAGTAAATGTTTGTTTGTTATGAATAGCTTAATTTTACTAATTAAATACAAGTTTTCTTTCAACTAAAGAAATAAATGCTTATGTAAGCACAATATTTTATTCATCTAAAGAAATGCTTTATTATATAAATGCAGCAATTCTTCGTACCAAATAAATATATTTTTAGTTTAATTAATACTCTTTTGAAATCAATATTTAATTCGTTGATCTAAAAAAAACTTGAAGGCTTGATTCATTTATGGAAAATGAATGGATTCATATGAAGAAAATAAGGTGAAGAATTAATTTCTTTCGATCAACAGAAGATATGTCTTGTTCACTTAAAAATTTGCAGATATTTTAAATAAAATCAGCGACCATTTTCGCTAACAATGAAGTTTGAAAAAGGAGTTTTTTAGAAGAAAGTTAAATTTTTAACAAAAAAGTTCACACCAAAATATCTCCCCCTCCCTCTCGGTAAATATTTATTCCAACAGCAAAAAATTTCCCCGTAAATTGCCATATAGTAGGACTACGTTTTTCCGAAGTTTTAGTCCGATCGGAGAACATTTATTTTTTTAAGTGGGGTCGCTTAAAAAATAATGCCCCATATAAGGAAACCTTAAGCTTTCCGATTTTTTTTTCCAAAAATTGCACAATGATCTACGTACAAAGCCATGCTTTAAGTTGATTCTGCTCAAATTATTATTCCCGGGTTTTTTTGACACAGGATTTAGTCGAAAGATGAAACAAATTTTTTTTCCTATAAATCGTGAAAAGTTATTACTTTTCAGGATAAATTATACAGCTTATGAATTTCAAGAGTAATGTTTCTTGCTTCATATATTTGGTAATTATTTTAACAATTTTCATTTGTTATAACAATGTTTTTGTGTAAATCGTTATCGCTTATTATTCCATATTTTATTATCTCAGAACTTATACAGTAATTGTTTAAGCAATACTAATTTATTTTTTTATTTTTTTTCATTTAAGTTATGCATAGTTATTTTTTCAGATCGATTTCGTTGAGATTAGAAGATATTGAATAATGAGCGACATGCTTTAAGAGATTCGAAAAAACTACAATTTTCTCTGTCTTTTCTATGAAAAGGAGCTAAAAAATATCACTCTTAATATCCATAAACTGTGGCATCAATTCTAGAATATAATAAGTTTTCACGATTTACAGAGACAACAATTATTTAAACAAATGAAAATTGTTTAAATAGTTTCCAAATATCCCAAACAAAAATACATTACTCTTAATATTCGTTCATAGTGTCATCAATTCCAGAAAATACTAATTTTCACTATTTGGTGGAAGGACATGATACAAATAGAAATGTTTTGAACAGTTTCAATATATGTTCAACAAAAAATATAATTTTCACATTCACCAACTATATCATTTATATCGATAAATATTAACGTTTTACGATTCACGGAACAAAATGGTTTAAGCCAATAATAATAATTTTTCTATAATTTGCGAAAAAGTGCCAGTTTTTCCACCTGTTTTTGGTGTAAAAAGTGACCGATTTTTGGTCGATGACGTGGCGCATGCGCAGTGCCGACCTTTCCGGGCAACAGTGAAAAAAGTGAACGGACGCAGTGAGAAAAGTAAATGAATGCAGTGACAAAAGTGAGGCACAGTGAAAAAAGTAAATTAAGTGCAAACTACTTCGTGTTACTCCGTGTGTGTTCGTGCTGCCTCGGGTGAGCTCGTGCGCAGGCAACTTCATTATATTTTCCGACTCTCGTTCCTAACCTAAATTAATTTCCAAAAAGTTGTTGATTGTCAATGGTTTAATCGCTATAATGGATATGGATGAAATTGCTTGGCAAAAGCAAAAAAACACCGTCAGTTTCTCCGAAAATACTTTGCTTGGTTTTTTTCGTGAAAAATCGGAAATTTGGTTATTGGCATTCTAACCAAACATTCTTAAAAGTTTATTGTTACAACCATATTATTGCAATGGTTTTGATAATTGCCATTGTTCGTGTTGCGTCAATCGACTAAAAATCGCCCTCTTTTTACACAAAATACAGGTGAACAAAAACTAGCACTTTTTACACAAATTATAGAAAAAGTATCGTGTCCCACATATTGAAAAAGCGACGATTTTTCAACTTGTAGCACAATATACTATTTTTAAACAGTTCAAAATTAGTTAAAAAATATTTGGAAACTTGTCACTCATAAAATAAACAGATTTCATGTTAAAAAATAGAAAAAAATGGTCTTCAGCATTACATAAATGTACTATTTTGCATTTTCCGAGGCATTTTCTGGGCACAATAAAAGGAGTTTAGGGAGGTCGAAATCAAAATTTATTGAGTGGAAATTATTCCTAGAACATTCCTTAAGATATGACTAAAGTTTTATCAGTAGAAAGTTAATAACAAGCACTTCTTTTTTATATTTTTTTCGAAAACTGAGCTTTTCCCATTTAAAATACCACTTTAATTTCAACAGCCCGGGGGCATTCGAATTTACGATTTTTTTCACAGTATTTTCGACAAGTAAAACCGAAATGACAAGTCCTATAAAAACTGATTTTAAAAAATTGTATAGGACTTTTTAAAAGCTGAAATTCCTTTCCAAATATTTTTTCCGTATTAACTTTTCTTACAACATAAAGACTATATCTCTTATTATTTTTAGAAACAGGTGGCTATCATCAATTATTGTTGTAATCAATTATTTTTAATGAAACTAAGATGATTTTAGAAAACTATCATTCGTAACTGTGTCGCTGGGTCTATTTCATTGTGAATTACTAAAGTCTGTGAGCAGTTCGAGGTTAGTTCATTCGTCATTAAAAATTTAAGCGCATAATAATAGTAATTTCGAAATCACTTTACAAATCAAATAAATACTTTGGAATTTCGTATTAAACCATATCGACCCTAGTAGGTTGTAGATTACTATTAGAGGCCGTTATCCTTTTTTTGTATTCTTCAATTTCCCCTATTTTCAAGAAACATCGTCTTTTCAGCTTTTACTCCTATTTTGTTTGTTGAAATGCGAAATAAAATAATAGAGCACAATGAGAAAATCCAACTATTTTTTTTTTGAAAATTAATTCTTTTTATTTCAAAAGTTTACTTATTTTTGTTCGAATTAATAATCATTTTAATTGAACATGTTGAAATATTGTTTTTATTATGTTAAGTTTTTGGTTTTAGAATTCATATCTTATAAATATCGTTATTTGATCAATTTGCATTTATTTAGTTTTGAGTTCGTATGAGTTGCTCGACTGAATGAACATCAAGGAACTCAAACGAGATGAAACGTACTAGAGACAAAATGCAAAAGGGTAATTTTTTCGAAAATGAAATTATTATATCAAAAGTTCTGATATAAATTCATCCACTCATTCTGGAACAAGGTTGTTTTGAAGGTTATTACTCAATTTAAAAAGTAAGTTTCAAAAAGTTCTACAAACATTGACACGGAAATTTCAGTGTGGTGAAAACATATTTATCAAACGCAAATAATTGCCGAACAAATAACTATCACCCAACTAATTCGTCTTACACATGTGCGGAAATCATACCAAATCACGGAAGTGATAGCAGCTATATAATGAGAAATTGTGTAGTACATTCACTAATTATACATTGTTATCAAAATTTACGATACCTAGTTTCCTCTGTAAAGACGAAATGAAGATTTTTATTCTTTTTGTGCTGTTGAACCTGGCGGTTTTCCCTAATTGTATTGGTAAATATAATAATATCTAATAATTTAAAATATAAATATTTGTAAAATTTATAAAATAATAGATGATTTCTAATTGTTTAGTTAATATCAGTTAATTCGAATTTTGTATTTTATCTTTGGTTTGAAAGAAATTCTTATCTTGATTCAAGCTTTATCATTGATATTGTGACATGTACAGTGTACACTGAGAAAAATTGGTCATAACGTTTATCTTGAATTCTAAAATTTGGGACAGCTGTCTATAGATATTAATTCGTATAATCTGGAATTTAATTTTTGAAATCCTGTATTATAAAACTTAATATTTAGATTTTATTCTTTTTAGTTCAACACTGACTCGGAAATTGTCACCCTAGATTTATAATATGACATGTCAACTTTTTGAACATTTGTAACCATTATAATTCTTAGGATCGGTAACTGTTAAGCTTTGTTTCTGAATAAGTTTAATTTTTTATCTTGAGCGCACTTCTGTTGGATCTCGCGATATGCACTAAAAAAATTACTTTTCGAATTTCATCCCTATAAGTCTGTTTTATAGGTTCTCTGAAAACCTCATAATTAAATAATTGGGTATTGCGAGTTTTTGCGCTAATTATAATTATTTTTCGTTTTTAAGTACAATATGTTTCTAATTCATAAAGTATTACTTTCTATTGATAATTACATATTTAAATAAATTACATAAATAATTTATTATTGTTTATAGCCACTTTCTCTTAGAACAGAATTAAAAAATCGTCTTTTTTCTGAATTTTTCAACTTTTTAGTCAGAGAGAGGCAATAATCAATTCAAATTAACATATATAATTTTTTGAACAATTTATTATTCATAATAATTTTCTCTTAGAATAATTCTAGAAAATTGCAACTTTTTCTAAAATTTTACACTTTTGGTCCACTTTTAAATTATAGTGAGGTAATAATTAAATCAAGTTACGAAAAATTTATGTTTTAATAATTTATTAACATTTTTAATAATATTCTATTTGAATATTCTTTCTGAAGCTTTCAACTATTTTATACTTTTCAACCAGAGTATGCTAATAATTACTGAAATTAACCAAAACTAATTTTTCAAACATATTATTATTGTTTATAACTGCTTTCTCCTCTATTGATGCTAGATAGTTGCGGCTTTTATCTGAAATTTTCTACACTTGTCAATTTTTCAGTTAGACCGAGGTAGTTAGTTAGTTAGTTTTAAAACGGGCGGGGAGCCCATGGAGAGCTCCCCTGGCCCGCAAGCTATAAGGCTTATTGTGCCACACACTTACCTATACACTCTCAGCAGTCGACCCCAGACCTCTTGACGAAGCCTAGTATGCCAACTATTGATCGCGTTGTAATTTCCTCTGGTCCCATAAAATGCGGCCCGAGGGTCTGTTTCCTGAGCCTAGCTACTGCCGGGCACTGGCATAATACATGCAGGGATGTTTCGTCATCCCTGCCGCATCTCCTGCACTCTGTCGAGGGGTTATACCCCATTTTGTGCATATGATAGTTCAAGTGGTTGTGCGCAGTTAGGATCCGCACCACTGTCCTCACATTGTTTCTTTCTGCAGGTTGGTTTAATGCCTTTTAGCATTCCCAAACCAGTTCTGATGTTATGTCTGGTTCGCCTATTGCAGTTGGTGTCGCTTGGCCATCTGAAAAGATCTGTAATCTGTCTGCCTGAAAGACAGTGGCATGTCCACCAAGTGAAATCCCTATCCCTTTCCCTCTATTGCTGTCATACATTCCTGCTCCTGGGCCTTCCTTTTCCCTGGAGCCATTTGCATATCAGATTTCCCCTTGGAAGAGAGGGTTGCCATTTGCTTTCTACAGATCCCTGCTTGAGATGCAGACGCGGAAAGCTTGGGCAAAGTTGAAGGGTTTTGTTATTTTATCTTGCCTTATCTGTAGAATCGGCAGTTATCGCCATATGGAGGGGTTCTTAACAGAGCATGAATCTTATCGCCGCTGTGGGCGTAGTCCTCATTGCTTCGGTCAAATCCCTAAAGGATAGCGTTTGTAATCATCGCGGCCTGTCCTGCATTGTTTTAAGTTCCGCCCGTGGCAAACAGACCACAGACGCATCTAGGAGCCTGGGCTTTAGCACATCAGAGTAGAACCACGCAAGCATTTTAGACCCTAGGCCCCACGTCAACCCAAAGGCTTTCTTGCACATCAAAAAGTAATGACAAACTTCCTGCATTGGGCCTCCAGGTGCTTTGGTCAGTTCAGCTTGCTACCTAGGATTACTCCCAGATATCCAACTGAATCTAAAAAACTCAGCTCGCTACCGCAAAATATAGGAGCGTCAATTCTTGGAACTTCATAATTTTTCGTGAATATGACCAGGTTGGTCTTTTCCGGATTTACCGAGAGCCCTGAGCTATCACACCAGAGCTCTGCGATGAACAGCGCACACCTCATAAAACCCATCAGTGTTTCCAGATGAGCCCCCTTGACTAGGATTACAAAGTCATCCGCACATCCCTGAGTATAATACCCCTCTTTATTTAGCCTTCGAAGCAGGCCGTCCACCACAATGCACCGCAGGAGGGGCGACAGGACACCCCCTGTGGGCATCCACGTGGAGCTATTCCCCTTACTAGGCCCTTACCCCATCTGGTTTCGAGTCTTCTCCGGCGTAGCATGCTTCCTATCCAGCATACAAGATGGTCCAGCACGCCACATCTCAAAGCCTCTCGACAGATGACTTCCGGAGCAGTAATGCTTAAAGCACCCTCTATATTCAAGAAGGCACCCACAGCATAGCCCTTTTGTTCCAACTGCTGCTCCAATTTTGCCACAACATTATGAAGCGCAGTTTCTACCGAGCAGCCTGCCTGAAATGCATGCTGCCCTCTATGCAGCGGGGAGGGCAAGAGCACCTCATCCCTAATGTATCTCTCGACCAGCGTCTCCAACGTCTTCAGGATAAAAAACGTTAGGCTGATTGGTCGGAAATTTTTTGCAGCAGTGTAACCCTCGCTCCCAGGTTTGGGTATGAGGGCTACTCTGCCATCCTCCCATGCCAATGACACGTGTTTAAGGGCTATAATTGCCCTAAATAATTTCTTCACATAAGGGACGACTAAATCCATGCCTTTTTGTAAAAGCGCTGGATAAATGCCATTCGCCCCTGAAGATTTAAAGGGACAGATGAACCCTACGGCCCATTTCACCTTTTTGTAATCAGCGACCTTAGCGGCAAAATTCCAGTCGGCCTTCTCCACCTCTTGGCACCAGCCTTCCTTCTCTTGGTCGGATCGGATTCGTTGAGAACCCGGGAAGTGAACTTCCATCAGGTGATTCAACGTTGCTTCTTCTTCTGTGACAAACTCACCATTTTCGAGCCTTAATAGCCCGAGGCGAGCTTCCAGATTTTTCGGCAGAATCTTGTGGAGCCTCGCAGTTTCCGTAATGTTTTTTGATTCCTCGCATAAGCCCCTCCAATCTTCATGCTTATACTTTATTATATTTTTATTGTATTCACAATGGGCCGTCTTATAGAAGTCCCAGTCTGAAGGCAATTTAGTTCTATTTGCCTTTTGCACAACATTCTTGTCTTTTTACGGAGCTTATCCAGGTGTGTATTCTAGCATTGTGCTCCCTTCCTAGACATAATTGTGCTTGTAGGGCAATTGTTCTCATATGATGTAGTCAGATCCATTCGCAGAAAATGCGCGGCGTACTCTAACTCATCAATGCTACCATAGCTTGTGAGAAATTCCACAAGCCTATGTTTGCGTTTCTCTTTATATGAGTCCCGAAATGTATTTCTGGGGTTTCTGATCGTGGAAACTACCGGGTTTCCTAGGGTTAATCGAACCACGATATATTTGTGGTCCGAGAGAGACTCCTCATCGAAAACTCTCCAGCCCACTACACTACTCCTCAGTACACCCGAGCATAGAGTGAAATCGAGAACCTCACTCCTGTTTTAAGTCTGGAATGTGGGAGTATCACTCCGATTGAGAATATCAAGCTCTGTGCCTGCTATGTATTCAATAAAATCTCTCCCTCTGTCATTCATGTTTGTTCTTCCCCACACCGTGTGGTGAGAGTTTGCATCACATCCCAACAGCAGAGGAATATGGTTCTTTTGACAGTGCCGAATTAGAGCCTTCACCTCTCTAGGAGGCGGGGGCCCCTCGGCATCGCCAGGAAAGTAAGCTGAGAGCACCTCTAGCCTTTCTTTGATACTGCCCCTGAGTCTCACCTTAATAACAGTGAGATCTCTAGAGCTGAGTTCAGGCACCAAGATCACATTTATACACTTGACGGTTATGCATGCCCTTGGCGCTTTTTCTCGTGGCCCCTTATATATGGATCCAACTCCTGACAATCCACTAATCCTTTCCCTGCATAACCAGGGTTCTTGGATTAGGGAAATTCCTGCCTACACCACTGACATGCACCTGAAAAGAACCGCCGAGGCGCCTTTGCTGTGGTGCAGATTAATCTGCATCATGGGGATTCCTATCTCAGCCAGTAAAAGGCTAATTCAGGGCTACTAGATTGGGTCGGTAATCCAGGGCTGCAAGGGCTCCAGGAGCTCACACCGCTCGTGGTGGACTGCCCCCTGAGCCCCCTGAGGAGTGCGTTAGAAGAGGGTCCAGGAACGGGGCCTTCATTGTATTTATTTTGTTTTTCGTCTTTCATTTAATTGTCCCCCGAGAAGCTAGGGAAATTAGAAACACCCTCTGAAGAGCCCTGCTTGCAAGGGGCGGGTCTACATACTATGGGATTCGACCTGGTGTCCCAAAGTTCCCGTTAAGGCTCGTCCTTTCAGACCCCGATCTGCCCGCCTCTACTGAGGGGGGGGGGAGGCTGAAATTTTGAAGGATTCGTTAACCCTGGTACCATTCAGCCCTTGACACGGTGATCACATCGTAGGAAGGATCGCTCCTTAGTTCAAGTCCCACTGACTAGAGTCGGTCAGTTTCCCAGAGTAGCTACACCTCGCGATGCAGCCTCTCTGGTTCACCTATCCAGATCTAAAGTCCGATGAGTCCCATATGCCCTCCCACCAACTACAAGGTCCCGCGATCCATAGGGAGAGTAGAGTGAGGTAATAATTAATGAAAATGAACAAACATAATCTTTTAAACAAATTATTAACCCTCAAACGGCACACTTCAACCCAGCATACGTAAACGGCACACTAGTGCGAATTGATTTTTTTGAAATGGTGATATGCAATATTTTATATATTGAAGATATAATAAACATCTAACCGCTAACCACTAACCGTGCTCTCAACATCGTCATGTTTTATTGCGGCTGCCTGTTGTTCTGTGCGATGGTCCAGTGACAGTCGCTGTCTGGCGCCCGTTTGTGGACTTCGTACCGTCGGCATCTTACCTTAGCGTTCGCGACTTTTCGCGAACTTTCCTGCTCTTTACTCACCTATCTCTTGCCACCATTGCCCAGCAACTATTTTTCTTGCTCTTAACCTCAAAAATTTCACACCTTTCTATTTCCACTTCACAGAACTTACTTTGACCCTGTACACCTTTTCCTTGACTCACCCTCCTCCCTTTACACTTGATCTCCACACTTGCTGCAATTTCTGCATCCACACATGCATATTCCCTTCACCAAAGCAACACTGAATAATAATCAGATATCTGTGAGAAAATAGATTAATTGTACTAAAGCTTAATTTTTACCGCAATATTTTTAAAAATACGAAGGTAGCGAACAAGCCTTAATAATGCTCGTCAAGTTTGAAGACACCTATTTTATTTATTATAATCTTGAGGTCCCAATTGTTCTCGATAAATCTCATGAATGTTACATCAAGTTTTTTTCAATGTCGTCAGGTAATCAACGATTATCATACAATGGTCAATACGTGTATACATATACTTATAAAGTAGTCGCCCAGTGAACATCGGAGATGAAGTTGTGCGGCGCCTCCGAACTATTCCGAACGACCGTCTGCTTGCCGAATATAGCCGATGTGGCTTGTGGATTTCTTCGCTTGGACATCTATGCGCGACTTGACACATTCACAACTTGAAAACTTAACGAACAGAATATGCGGAGTTTTTATTCTGTAACAAAAAGCGTGCTCTACCACTTTTGCCAGACAAAAGAAGACAGAAGTGCTTCGCGTATATTCTTCCCTTGTACTTCGTGACTTATTCGACTTCTCTTACCAATTTGCGGCAAAGCAAAGTACTTTCCATATATTTTGCCGTTACGTTTGGTCAATTTGCTCAATATTCGAAATTTTAGATATTCATTTTTTATTGTAAATAATTTAAAATTATAATTTTAACCATGGTAGTCAGACGGAGCTTACTCTCATGATTCCAATTATATAAAAAACTGATTTTTCAAAAAAATGTCGCTTAACTATGTTTTTCCGTTGTAGGGTAGTATGGGGGTGATATTCGAAAACTAATTATTCATTTGTATTCTATAGCTAATTGTGAAGAGAAATGTTGATTCTTAACTTGCGACACTTTTATACAATGCATTTTCAGACCATCCTAATGTGGATTCGCGTTCTCCTGTACCTGCACATTTCTTTTCAGAGAAACATGAATAACTAAAAAATGTTCACTACATTTACAACTAAATAATTGAACTGCTAAGCGTTAAAAAGACAATTTTTTTAAAAGACAATTGAATTTTCAACCAAGAACTTTTCTACCAAAAAAACATGAATTTTTAGTCCAAAAAAGATGAATTTTGAATCCAAAAAGACGAATTTTCAACAAAGCAATTGAATTTTCGAACAAAAAGGATAAGTTTTTAACAAATTAGTTGAACTTTTAACCACATTTATTGGATCATCGACCTACAAAGATGAATTTTCCATCAAATAGTTGAGTTAAGAAAAAAAACAATTAATTGTCGGCCAAACAGTTGCATTTATAACCAAATACTTCAAGTATTGAACAGAAAGGACGAATCTTCAACAAAATAGATAAATTTTTATCTCAATAGTTGAATTTTCATTCTGCAAAGATGAATTTTCAACTAAGTGGTCGCATTTTTAAACAAATGTTTTAATTTTTAATTTTTAGGAATTCCTTAAAAAAGGTACAAAGAGGGAGAAGTCTGTCAAGTCTGTATTTAGATGCATAATTTGTAAATAAAATCACTAATTTTCATTTTTTCAATAATTTCAAATTTTTTTTTATTTTTCATGTGTAATTTTATATTCTGCGATAACCGCTTAACGTCTGCGGTATAACAAATCATCACAAAACCTGTTTATCCCCCACCACCTGGTAGTGTGACGTAGTTTTTGAACGACCTTTAATATTCGGCACAATACGTCAAGTGTTCCCACCTAAAATTATTGTTTTTTTTTCCATCGGGTTTAAGCTTGATTATATTGATCAACCGGTTGTCAATATACAGGGACCTGAAGTTTTCACTTTTTCAAGTTATTTTTCATCTTCATGTTAGTGTAACTTCGTTAAGAATGATCCGATTGTGATTTTATTCTAGTGCTTTGGAAATCTTTTGTCATGTAAACTAAGTTTATGGTGTGCTAGTGTTTGTATTAGAAATATTTAGGGCCTGGCGGAAATAAGTAGGGGATGTAATATCTTTCGCTTGAGAGTGGGGAGGGACAATTCGGCGCAATATCTTCGTTGTCAGAGCAACATGAGACAACTGTATTTGAGCTACTTTCCAGGAGGGACCAGAAACTCGACCCTGCGCGAAATTTTGAATCTAGAATCATGCCTAACTCAAAACGGCCAAAGCTGAAATTGTGCTATGTTGCTCTGACAACGACGATATATTATATCCCATTATATTGCATACCGGATCTCATTTATTGCCGTTAGAGTCAAGTGCGGTTGTTGAAAGATAATTTCGTAAAGTTTAGCACAAAAGTGATGAATGACAGGTGTGACTGAGTAACCAGTCAACCTCACTGATTAAGCCAGTCACGGAATTCGAGTGAGTAAACCAGTGAAATCTCCACTATTGTCAGTAACACACTTCTGGCTGTTTCAACCAGTGAGATTTCACTGGTTCACTTTAAGAGAGCATTTTCTAAGTTTGACCATTAACGAACATGGCCAAGTACAAGTTAAGGACGACGAAATATATTTTATTTATTTATTTTATTTTATTAATTTTTATTTTATTCTTCTTACAGTAGTAGCTTTTCTAAGATGTCTGATGAAAAACATGAACGGCGGACAAATCAAACATGTTCCCTATCGACCTCATGTTCATATTTGCGCAATGGCAGCAGATAGAGAAGTAGCTATAGCTAGTATTGCAGAAAGAGGAATTTATAAAGTAGGTATAGTGCATGAACACATCGTCGGAGTTTTGCATGATAACAAGTTGCTTCCATTTGTTGACGGACAAGATTGGGTTATAGTGAGCATTTATAACATGGAGAGTTTAACAATAATATCGAAGACGGAAGGACGATACCGTTTCTTTGAATCCTTCCAACGATCAGCCACACAACAAATTCATGGTGCCGAGCTTTATACTGAAGCAGTTGGAGCAGGAGCAGAGGAGTAGCCGAGCCTGCAGAGAGTATAGCCCATTTTAGAGGCAAACGAAATTCCGGGTTCATAAAATATCTTCATTCAGAATCTTGTAAAAATGGTAAAAATTCTAAATAAAAATGTTTTATGATCCCGACAATTTTTTCCCTTTTAAAAAAGGCTATACAAAAAGGCTATAAGCTAAAATAACCGAAACATTTTAAAGAGCTATAGCGATCACAATAAATGCTAATAAAATGTAATATAAAACGATATTATGCAGTCTTCTCAAATCTTTGATCAAATCACTAAACTAAATCTGTCGTCAAACCTAGATAAGTAAATTATCAAATCTAAATGTATATTTAGTATATAGTTCAAAGCGCGATAAGCTTAAAAAATTTCAATTCATTCGTGGGTATTATAAATTTGAAGAATTGTGAAAAAACTCTGTTTATGTTGATATTTTTCAAAAATATCTTGCGTCTCCTGTCGTAATACTAAATTCATTTTGAAGAACTCCAATTACCGCGTTGATTACATATTTTGAGTTAGCTGCGATCAATCCATCATCGACAAATAGGCTAAATAAACATCAGATCCATTCACATTCCGGGGAAATATGCATCTATCGGCATCACTCTCAAGTAAGTTAAATTTATTCAAAAAGGAAGTGAATTTTCTGTTCCAGCATCTGGACACTTGTTTAAGGCCATATAAGGATTTTTGTAACTTACATATTAACTCTTGTTTACTCTCGCTGATAGGCAAACTTTCCAGAATTTTGATATAGATCTTTTCCTTGAGATCCCCGTAGAGGACACGTGGAAAAATGTTGCGACTGTTATTTCATTTTCGACAATCACGAATAAAATGCCCCTTTTTGTGGCAATAGAAACATTCGACATCTCTTTTGACGATATCACTATTTTTACTCTGATATTTTTGTTGGCCTTTTTTCGCGTTTGATCCCGACTTTTCTTTTTCGCACCAAGGCTTATGCCTGCTCAAACACAGGTTGCATCGTCATTTGCAATCGTTCGCCGTTTCTCCTTGATTAGGCGCTTCTAAAGGTTTTGTACAGCTTCAGAATCCGGATTTACACTATCCCAGCCGTTACAAGGGCATCCGATATGACTTCACCGTCATAACTGCATGAGTTCGGTGTTGCAATACTCTCTATCGTTTTTTGTTCTCCAGACCTTCATAGTTCGACCAAATTTTTTAGCAATCAGGCGTTCAAATGCACAACATTCGACTTATGTTTGAGAAAATAGACGTGGGATATCCAGTTGCATCATCCTTGAAAGTGGCGAAGAAACGGTAGCTTCCAAGGGATTGCCGTGACATGGGACCACATACGTCACTATGGCACAATTCTCTAGGATGCCAATTTATTTACTTTCCATGTTTACTCAGAGGCTGACAATGTGACTTCCCGTACTGGCATGCCTCACAGAAGAAATCAGCTGTGTCCTTCAACTTTACTCCCTCAAATAGTTCTTTCTTGGACATTTCTAGTACTGACTGCTTTTTTACGTGACCTAGCCTCTCATGCCAGGTTCTCAGGTGGCTTGTTGATATTTTTGCCTTGTCACTGACTCTGATATGGAAGAACGTCCTGCCGATCACATTTTGTTGTTTAAGTCCCTGAGCAACAATTTGATATCCACGCTTACTCAGAATCCACTCACCTTTAAAGCACACTTCGAAATTATTAGATGTACACACCCCGACAGAGAAATAGTAGATTACATAGCTATAAATTAACCGTAGGGTAGAAAAATTTCAAGTTCCAACCCAAGGGTGGTAACTTGAAATGTTTCTACCCCATGGTTAGACCTCTCAGTTTTAATCCGCCTCACAAGTACCTCAATCGAACTTTTAATAGAGTTGCTATGAAAAATATCGTACACAGGTAGGGGCATTGTTGCCCTCGCTTTGCTCGGGCAGAAAACCTTGCACTCCTCACAAATAGGATTCCACACTTACCACCATCACCTAGCGCGATACATTCACCGTGAATTGGACGAAAATTTGTGAACCATTCCTGTCGTTACGTTATGTGCTTAGAAGCCTCTATTTCGGTGATCCATACGTCTGTTAAATTTGTCTTGATAAGTTGAGTCACTTGCTTATCTGTTGCGAGTGCACCTTCTCTGCACATGCTTCGATCCGTTTTTCGATCTCCACTGCTGTTCTTTGTTTGGGTTTTGCGACTCTTCTTTCATTTTCGAAAATCACGAATAAAATGACCCTTTTTGTGGCAATAGAAACATGCGACATCTCTTTTGTCGATATCACTATTTTTACTCTGATATTTTTCATGTCCTTTTTCCGCGTTTGATCTCGACGTTTTCTTTTTCGCACCAAGACTCGTAGTTGCTAAAGCACTGGTTGCATCGTCATTTGCGGTTATTCGGCCTTCCTCCATGATTAGGCGCTCCTGAAGGTTTTGTACAGTTTGAAAATCAGAGTCACACTATCCCAAGCCGTTACAAAGGCATCCGATATGACTTCACCGACATCAGTCAACTGTGTCATGAAACCTCGTTGCGAATTTTTTCTCACGAATATCACTTTACTTTGTCCACATTTCACTTTCAGTCGTACAGGTAATTAAACATTCAAGTTGAGAGTTTTCCATCGCGGAGGAAATCAGAAACATAGCTTTCGCGTTTGACTTCACCGGTGCTTTTCATTCATTCGATTCGCGATCCGTGGTTATAGGAGTTATACCGGAGACGATATCCTTTTGTTGTATAAGCTAAAACTTTTTCAAGTATGACGTCTCAGCGCTCTGTTCGCACGACAAGGAAGGCGTTTACTTACATCTCCTTCCAGACGATTCACGCAGGTAAGGTACCAGGGCCCATGACCTGTTAAATCAGGAATTGGATCATCTGGGAATAAACAGGAATTAGAGAGATGAAACACTCAAAGATTAGCGAAACGATTACGTTGATCAAAGCTCGTGCTAAACTTATCATCACAGATGGCAGAACGTTGCAATGAAAAATACTTGAGTCAAGTAAAGCATGAAATACAAATTAGTAATTTCAATATAACTAATTAAACAATCAAAACTTATTATTTTCAATTTGTTGTTTTCCAGATGTTAAATCAAGAGTATTTTGCATCCCAAGGTTCTTTTTATGCATATAGACGCATGGAATGCTGTGAGTTTCTCAAGGTGAAATGATATAAACAGAATATACGTGTCTGAAAAATGAAGTCTACATCTTGATTTTTGATTTTACATTTTTTACATTAAAATAGTAAAATAGTATAACAAGATTTAGACTATATGTATGAAAGGAACCTTAGAATGCAAAATATTCTTAATTAAACGTCTGGGAAACAACAAATTAATAATAAGGAAAAACCTTATTGATTCTGATTTTTTTTTACCTATTTTATTCAGGATTTTCGCAGTAACATTACTGAACTGGACCAATTCCCTCACCAGATTATCTTTTTACATTTTCCAGAATCATTAGTTTAAAATAGAGACGGAGGATGAACAGTTCGTTCTCCTCATATTTAATTTCGTAAGATAACTGTAATTACTATTTTTTACACTTTTATGGATTGTTGATCCAATTTTAATGTTAACATGTTTCTGCACCATACATGTCTATTACTATTATTCGAAATATGAGCATTAGAGAGAAAGACATGATCGCTTTGTGATTAATTATTTTACTACATGATCTACAGTTGGTGCCGACAAAATATGACAATCTTCTTATAAACTATTTTTCCTTTCAACTTGTACGAAATTTTAAAAGGTAATCTGATAAGGTGGAAGGGGCTTCAAGAACATGTTAGGATCTGTTACATGGAAATGTGTCAAACGTAAATCCGTAACTGGATAAAAAAATCTTGGGATTTAGGGTACATCTAGACATCGTGCGACTATACGATTTCATATTGTTTAATTTGTATGATTTGTACTCTCACATTTATTTTCTTGTTTCATAATTTATTTGGGGTATAAACATTCTAGTATTTCTAATGTGTCACTTCATAAGTTCTATAGTTTCTTGACTAAAAAGGTACAATTTAAGTCAAAGTGCGTATTCAAATTTCCAAATCAACTAGAAACTTAAAAGAAAATATGGTCCTTTATTGTTAATAGTTGTTTAGAGCTTTCGCCCTTCGACGAAGGGCCTCATCAGTACAATAAAAATAAGACGCCAATCCACCACCTAAAACAGTCCGAACTCAAACGGAGAAGGAATCTATTCTGGTTTTTTATCGTTGTGAGAGTGTATTTCAGGCGAATCCATAAATTGATGTCTCGGAGGACGTCTTAATCGTAAACGTTTTTGAGTTGGTTAAAAAACGTCGAAGGTTCTGTTTCAGGTCTAGGAAGGTCCATGATACCACTAGTATGATAAGATTCTATAGATGTTTATGTTTTTGACCAGATGTGGATATTAATAATCTCGATGTTAAGTTTTTTAGCTACTGGTCCTTTATTGTTAATAGTTGTTTAGAGCTTTCGCCCTTCGACGAAGGGCCTCATCAAGGATAAAAAACCAGAATAGATTCCTTCTTCGTTTGAGTTCGGACTGTTTTAGGTGGTGGATTGGTGTCTTATTTTTATTGTACTGATGAGGCTCTTCGTCGAAGCGTGAAAGCTCTAAAGAACTATTAACAATAAAGGATCAGTAGCTAAAAAACTTAACATCGAGATTGTATTGAAAATAAGCTAGTCAGGTAGATAGGATATTATGTTATTAGTTAAATACATTGTTTTCATGCAAATGTTAGTAACTCTTTTTCAATAAGAAATATTGAAAAAGAATTGCAGATTATATTTTAAAAGTGATTGTGTATCACTTTCACCTTTATTGACACAATAAGAAGGTTATTGATTTAAAATGGAACAAATTATCATCATTTATTCAGCCAAACTATTTTCCTTTACTTTATTTACCTTAAAAATAATCGATTTAATATATGACACTTAAGGAACAACAAAAATAATTAATGATACAAATTAAATAAAAATTACGTTTTTTTCTAAAGCAAAAGAGAATCTGAAGAAACTAATATTAAATAAAAATTTGAAGCCTTATAATCTGTAAAATTGGATCCCAATGTCGTTGATTCTGATGGTGCATATTGAATATCCATTTCGTCATACGATATACATAATGGATATTCATAAATATTACGAGAATTAAATAGGGCTATTTGAATCCCGTTCTAAAGATTCGGAAAAGTGACAGATGATTTATCAAAACTGCAGATACGTTTTATTTAATTTGGCCGGCAGTATAGTTAATATATGTATCCAATGCACTACATGTAGCACAATTAATGAACCCCGTCTTAGCTGCCTTAAACTAAAACTGACAAAAAATGTTTAATACAAAATAATCACCCCAGACATCCTTCCACGACTCTAGGTAATATCATTATCGTTGCAGTAATAGCCGACAACGCCAAAAAACTACCCTTGCTAAGTTTAACGGACTCCGTATAAGCTGCCTTAAATTTAAAAACCCCTAAAACGTTCCTATTAGAATAAGAACCCCAAAAACTTTTCAAAGACTTTTTTTATATCCTCATATCCATATTAAGATCAAACAACCACCAAGAATTACCCCTAGTACTTTTAACGAACCCCGTCTCAGCCGCCTTCAACTAAAACCGATAAAAAATTTTAAATAAAAAATAAGTACCCCAATCGCTTTCCTAAGACTATAGTTAATATCGATATCGCTACAGTAATATTGAAAAAAAATTTGAATGCATTAAGCTTTTCAGAATCTTGTGCAAATGTTTTATGATTGTTTTAGTTGAAGGCAGGCTAGCAGTGTTTGGTCAAATTCGCCGGGGGTAGTTTTTTCGTTGGTTTTTTGATTATCACTGTGGTGTTGTGGGTATAGTTGGAGTTTAGAGAAAGTAAATGTTTTCAGTTTGTTGATTTTAGTGATCAAAAAACTAGCTCAGATCTATAAAATCCGATTAGAAAAAAAAATTAAAGAGCCTAAAAGTAGCCAAAAATAAGAGACAATAAGAAGCCAAAAATTCTGAAAATATTGCCTTCTGATTGTTTAAAAAAAGTTAAGAAGTTCAGGGTCCTCATGCTCTAATTTTCAACAGAGTTGTTTTCAATTTTCACAATTTTGTTTATTTGTATGTTTTTATGATTTTGCACAGAAAACTGCAATTATTTAACGACCTTTGTATGAATGATTTGCCTTGAATAAGCATTAGCTTGAATAAGTGTGACCTGGAGTGCCTAAAGTAGGTTATTTACATTGTAGAATTTCTTTTTTCTTATACAAAAGTTAATTTGAGATCTCTCTAAATCAAAATTGGTAACATTGAAATTATTATTAGTTAAATTTTACAGATTTCATTAGCAAAAATTGAAACGCTAAAGATCAGTAGAAAATTACTAATTTGATTAGTCAAGATATTTCCCAATTCAATAGTGGAAGGCAATGAAATGCTTAATGAAAATGAATAAATTTCTTCATGACTGTATATAATAATTAAAAGAGGTTATAAAAATGTAAAATGTTAAAAATGGAAAAGTTTAATGAAATTACGCGATGGTGTAACATTCTTATCTTTATTAAAGCAATAAGATGGAAGTATTGTGAAATTGTAAGCGTGACGTAGCCTGTCTCCAATTCGAAAACATTGCCTTCTGATTGTTTGAACAAAGTTAAGAAATAAGAACATTTTACAATCTTAAAATGACAAGAGATTGATGGGCTCCAAACTAATTATAGACATCCAGGGTCTTCATACGCTACATTTCAACAGAGTTCTGTTTCCGATTTTAAACATTTGTTTTGGATGTACATTATTCTAACTTTCCGTAGAAAATTTTAATTATTCATGAAACTTTGTAAAAATGATTTTCCTCGAATACGGATGATTTTAAGTGTCTAAAGAAGTTTATTTTTATTTTATAGGTTTTTTCTTATGCTAAAGATACTTTATTGCCTCTCTAAATCAAAGTCTGATATTTTAATATAACATCAGAGTTATACTTTTGAATGCGATGATTGAATTCATTTGATTTTGATTGAATGTTTTTAATTGCAAAATTTCATTCTGAAATTTAAAGAATTGCCAATTTTATTATTAAATTTCACTCCTATACTAATAATGTAAAAAATCTTACACTACCCTCCCAACTTATAAGAGTTTACTAATGTCTTATTAATTTTTCCAGAATTAGCTCTCTTGACACGTCTGTTTAACAAAAATGGTGGCCGAAGTAGTGCACAAATATCTGATACGCCCTATCAACTAAATGGAGAGATTTACGAAAATTTTGATGGTAATGAATTGGGCATTAGAGGCTTAGCGCCTCGTCGATTATATAATGTTGGCGTAATTAAAGAGTACTTGGTTGGATTAATCTCTTCTGGTAAAATATTGAATGCATTCCTCGATTTAAATTTAAAAGAAACACCTCTCATATTGACTGAAGACCGCATCCTGCAGAGATTATATCTACACAATAGGGTATACCTTATACCAAAAAATTGGTTATCTATAATAAACTGCGATGCAATTCAAAAATGGACATATGTAATAATTGATCAATAAATATTTTATCCGTTTAAAGTTCATTTTATATCTTTATAAATTTAAATTCAAGATTCACATGATTTATAAATATAAGTCCACCTACCATAATCACTGAGATGTTCCAACAAATGCACTTTCGATTATGCCAAATTCCTTCGTTTTCCAAAAAAAGAAATTCCCTATTTTTTTATCTACCTCGGGTATGTAAGCTTGTGAGGGGCCGGGATTTACCGCCCGTATCGTGGGGGGGGGGGGGGAGTTTTAGGACGGCCGCGGTGACAGTGCACGCGCGACGACAGTGATTCGGGGCTCGGTCTTTCAGGGGCAGAGAGAGGGTAAGCTTATGCGGGCCTTTGCGGCTGGCGGGTAGCACTTTCTTGTGCGCGTGCGGCGAGACAAACGTCCAACCGACTCTTGTCATGGGACACATTACGTTGACCGGCGGGCGGTGGGAGTGAAACTCGATTCATGTCCCCCTTAATGAGTGGTTGCCACGCTGTCAACCCGTCCATGTGGCCAGTGAAAAGAGGGTGGAAATTGGGCCGCGAGTGCGCCTTTTTTGGTGCGTTAGGATTAAAAAAAAATTCTTTATTTCGCCAAACCGATCATAAAGAGATTGCTAGAAGCGGAGATTTCGTCGAGAAGAATCAACACCAAGGAAGCGCGTACCATGCAGCGAATCCAATAATGATGGAGAAAACGTCTCCGGCGTGCACCCAACTGACAAAAATAAGAAGTCCGCGTCTGGACTCCCCTCGGCGTGACGGGTGGCGATGGTACCCGCTTAGACCGGGTCGGCGAGTCAGGCCGAGCTTCCTCCAGAAGCGTATGAGGCTGCTTGGTTACAGCAAAATTACTGCTGGTGGAACCTGTAAGGCCCACGCACGCGTTACTGAGTCGTCACCTCCCGCTTAGTCACAGGCCTACGGCAGCGCGGGTCGCGAGTTTCTGGCCATCCTCTCCTTATGGTCAGTAACTCCGTCACACGTTAAGCAGCGGCGGCTCGTCTAACCCGTTTGACTTCTTCTTTGGCGGCTCGCTCATCAGCCTCGCGGCAGCGGCCCGGCGCTCTCTCTCTCCGTGCGAAACGACAGCCTCATTAGCCTGTAGCGTCGGTGATAGGTGGGATGAGCACGGAACTCCAATGATTGCTCTCTCGTTTGCTCTAAAAATTCGCTTTTGCAAGTGAGTACCAACCTAGTACGGCCAACCGCGTCACTGACAGACAGGAATTTCATCCACCAGCCTTAAACCAGCACTAAGAGGCCAAATTCCGTGGTGTAGATAGAGATAATCGAGAGAACTACCACCTCTTATTTGCTTGGTTTCCTTTTGTGCGATGCCTTATAGAAACGCCAGGGATCCTAGTAATCCTAGGGTGCCTCTGAAGCGAACGATGATGGTAATGCCTGGATAATGGGAAAGGATTTCGCGTGGATGGACGAAGAATCGAAGAACTCGAAGAACTCTGGAACTGTGATGATGGTAAAAGAACTTCACGGAAAACTCGAGATAAGAAAGGCAGGAATCGAAATACTAAATCTCGAATGTTTTCACAACAAGATTATTCGGGTTCAGCACATATAATCGCAAATAGACAAGAACCTCTTTTTAAACTAGTCAGAAAATACGAAGAAGTGGGGAAAGGAGCGTTTCTGTACAAAGCAGCAGAGGAGGATACTGAAAAACTTGGCCTTGACTTGAATATTAGGGGTGAGCAAAATGCATTAAACATTATTTATCATGATTACTCACTCCTAAAGGTCCAAATAAAAAATCACAGGAGCAAAATTTTCGCGAACAGCTCTTCGACAAAAGGATGCCCGACATTTTCCACAAAAATGTGTGTTTGGCTGCTTTTTACCGTCATCTGAAATTTTGGGGAGTTTGACTTAGTTATTGTCTCTTTAGTTTATTCATTCTCGGAAATATGGCTGCACCTGAAATAAAACTGTACGCTCTGCGCGTAGCTCGAAGGTCAGCACCGAGCAGGTAGAATGGAACCTTTTCCCACGACTTTACATGTAATTGGATCAGGAATTTGTTTTCACTTCATAATTACTAATTTTCTTCAAAGCGCAGTTCAAGTTGACCCTTTGTGGTGAGAGGTTCCATTTTGCGAGTGTGAACGAGTCTCATGTTGGATTTTGTGTGTTTGTCATTGTGTGGATTAATATATGATAAGAACGAGTGTCATGTTGGATGATGTGCATCTGCCATTTGAGTGGATTAATGTGTGGCGGACTGGTTGTCATCCCAATGTTTTGAACGAGTCTCATGTTGGATTATTTGTGTTAACCACTGTATGGATAAGGTAATTTCTGACTTACTTTTGTGATCACTATTTGATTTTCGGCTTTTTCCTTCACTCATGGAGTGGAGGTTTTTTATGCCATAGAATAAACTCTTTCCTTTGCAACTAGAAATTGGGTTGTGGTTATTTGAACCCCAATACGCTCCACTAGCAATTAAGTGCTTGATCATTATTGAAACAATGTGAAGGATCTGTCGATGTCGTATGAGCTATCGTTTGCTTTCCTCAAATCACCCGTATTGAATTCGGGCACACTTCTATTTACACTTTAGCATACCTTCGCCACATTTTGAGCCAATATATTCCGATAATAGCTGTAGAGCATCTCATGCACGCCACGAGCATTTAGGACACATACTATCTAGTTGTCCAGCTCATGCGGGAACGACGTACATCCGAAGACACAATGGGGCACTAAGAGTGCTTTATTACCACATGTGTCACTCTCAGGGCATTATTACTAATACCGCTACGCAAAACACTCCTAGGAAGATAAATTCAATTGTCGAAAATAAAAAGTGCCGCATATACTGGAACTTCACATTCTCATAATCGGTGCTCTTGGAGGTGCCAAACTTTCACTGGATAACAGCCTGAAAAGCATACCTTTGTGCCAATGAAATGCTAAGAGAATTGCAAAGAAAATGCAGAAAGCAATTTTGTAGTCTTCTGACTACTATTATTACTTATAACTATTATTCGGTTTCTTTTTTTTTTCCTTAGGAATTGAACCAAAGGGCCTATGACAAAGGCACCGAACGCGTCCTCGGGTTGCGGATAGAGGGTCCCTGTACCAAGGGTTTCTGCTGAATATGGTTACAATAATTAATAAGCAGTCGCGGACAATTGTCTAGGGATGGTCCCGAAGGAATAACCCCTAAGAGGAGGCGTGACAACCGTGTCGAAAGCTGAATGGCACCTGGGTGAGGTAGTTGTAGTAAGTGCGGTTCAAAAGAATCGGACGCGCAGGGCTCCCGACAATAGGTAGGACAGCAATGCCGACTATCCTAGAGTTAGGAGAGCCAATCAAGACGAGGTCAATGCGATTGATCGGCAGAATCAAATTACTTTTGGGTGGACGGATCGACTCAGGGACGACCTGCTGGTGTGCTATAATACCTGTATGGCCCCTGAAACCGTGCCGAGGAACTCCGGAGAAGGGGTTATATAAGCGGAGCGCCTACTCAACCGCAGCTAGAACAAGCCGGCAATAGAGAAAGAGAGGTGACACTGAGACCAATCACGAGCGGGCATCCAATGGAGGAAGAGAGATGCTTTAGGACCCGGAGAAACATCAGCATTCAGGTTTCTCTTAAGCCCAAAGATCTGGCTGAAATGGATGACGAGGTTCGTGGAGATTTTTCCGAAGAACCCGACCTCTGGACATTCAATTGTAGTGTGTATAATGCAGCGAGAGTTTTGGCAGATGCAAACCATAAAACAAAATGCAGAAGGCGGTCGTCGTTGGGTGGCTCCGTGTCCTCAGTATTTGTTGGAAACCTTAAAGGTTCGTCCACACATCGTGAGGTGCATAGAGAGATTAATGCCGCTTTGGAAAACCAGATTTACTATCTCATCTTGAAAACATCATGTGATTACTAACAGTGTTACCTTTCAGAGAGGTGTGTTTCAGAGCGACACCATGAGTCCTCTCCTCTATTGCCTCACATTATTGCCACTATCTCTCGCACTCCGCCATTCTGAAGGCTACCTCTGCGGCAAACCTGGAAATCGAAAGCATAAGGTCACTCATGTATTTTACATGGATGATTTTAAGATCTATGCTAAAAATCAAGAGAAACTACATCTAGCTCTAGAAATTGTCAAAGAGTACACTCAAGAAATTGGAATGGAGTTCAGGTTATAAAAATGCGGCAAGGTTTCTTTGAAGAAAGTAAAACTTAATGGCATCCCGGAAGACCCTGAGCTCGTCGACAGAAGCGCTATACGAAACCTTGGAGCTGGAGAAACCTATACATACCTGGGCGCCTCACAGAGCCGCATTCAGGACGTGCGATCTATAAAGGATACTCTCCGATGCAGATACAAACGTCTCATCCGACGGATTTGGTGTTCCGAACTCTCCGCGAGGAGCAAAGTATCTGCGACGAATATGCTTCCCGTCTCGGTAGTACTCTATTCATTTGGAGTGGTTCCATATACGAAGGATGAGCTCAGAATTCTCGATATCGGGTCCCGAAAGGTCCGAAAGGCACATAAACAAAAGGATGCACCTTAAATCTTCTGTTCCGCGACTTTACATCTCACGCCGCCAAGGTGGTCGCGGAATACTAAATCTTGAATGTCTTCACAGCAGGATTATTCTGGGTACAGCACATATAGTCGCAAATGGACAAGTCCCTCTTTTTAAAATGGTCAGGAAACACGAAGAAGTGGGCAAAGGGGCGTTTCTCTACAAAGCAGCCGGGGAGGCTGATGAAACACTCGGCCTTGACTTCAATATCAGGGATGAGCAAAATGCATAAAATCTTATCCATCTCGAGTACTTACTCCTGAAGGCCCGGATCAAGAAAGCACAGGAGAAAAATTTCCGCGAACAGCTCCTCGAGAATAAGATGCACGGCATCTTCCACAAAAATGTGGAGGATCTGTGGATGTCGTATGAGCTAGCGTTTGATTTCCTTAAATCACCCGGATTGAAGTCGGGCATGAAGGGTTTCATTTTGGCATGTCAAGAAAATGCTGGTACACTTGCGGGGAAAATGCAGAAGGCCTTCGTCCTTATGTCGCTTCGTGTCCTCAGGGTGCACGAGACTTTCGCCGGATCATCGAATTGAATTCATCGTAGACTGTAACCACCTATCTCTCGGTCGTGAGACGTAGTTACAGCTGAAATTTTACCACGATTTCGCAGGAAGCGGGTGCAATTTTGCAGATTAGCGCCTGTTCCCATCGAAATCCTGCGGTTGTCCTTATGACAAACTTTTTATATCTATACTATTCACTAATTTCTTAAGTGTGAAAAGCATTTTTGGTCTTATAGTTTTGGGAATTGTATTCTTGTGCTTGTGGTTTTGGGCCTAGTGGTACTATTGCAAATCAATGTCAATGTCAAATAGCTATTTTTCTAAAATTTCTAGGAATATTGAAGTCGAGGCTTTAGTATGGTTAAAGCAGAATAATGAAGTAAAGATATGTAGCTGACAAATAACCTTCTCCCTACCAATTCATATAACAAACATATGATGAAATAACAGATAACAAATGAGATAACGGCCATTTAATCATACATTTTGTAGAAGATGAATTCATTATTAAACCATACACAGTTTGCTTTATCAAGAAAAAATGAATATTTTTTATTGTATTGTGCTCTTCAATTTGGTGATTTTCCCGCATTTTGTTGGTAAATATAATAATAGCTATATTTTAAGTGCATTTTCAATTGCAGTATTTGCTGTACAAAATCATTTACGTAATCTACAAAATGGGTTGTAGGATTGAGAAAAATAGCTACACTTCTATGTATAAAAAAATTTAAAACAACTAATGATTCTATTTTTTTTAAATAGTTTTTTTAAATTTACTTTTTTATTTATCATATAGAGTCCATAGGGGCACATGTGATAACAGGATCAAAAGACCAGGTGACACAATTACGTATTGGAGTTTTCTAAAAGAATCTCAGTTTCTTTACAAATAAATTGATTGCAACAATAACTAATTACAGCCACCTTTTTCTAAAAATATTGAGAGGTTTAGTCTTCATTTTGTAAAAAAAGTTAATGACTAATTTGTTTTTCTTTCCAAATTTTCTCTTCTTTTCATTATATTTATGATAAATTATGATAAGTTAAATAAAAGTCTGAGTTATCAGATATACCTGATATCTCTTTTTTGTTTGACTATTTCACTGTGAATTTCGAAAGTCTGTCAACAGTTCGAGGTTAGTTCTTTTGTCAATAAAAATGTAAGCACGTTATAATTGTTAAATAACGTTTAATTATATACAATGCTAACAATTTCTGTTGGAAAATTCCAATAAATGTATTGGGAGTTTATTTTCGAAAGGTAAGGTAACGCTACAACACATAATGTTTGAGTTTCCAAATGCTGGTATTGGTATGGTACCTCACTATTGGAATTTTACAATACAAGTTCAGTAGCCAGTAACACTTATGTATCATATTTGCTTGTTCCACGTAAAAAAAAAAATTTCTGATGGAGCCAAAACTTTTGCTACTATATAATATGTAGCGAGCTTATTCATGGAATTCAAGAAATTCATGGAATTCAAGGAATCTATGGAATTCAAGGAATTCATAGAATTCACAAAATTCAAGGAATTCACGGAATTCATGGAATTCACGAAATTCATGGAATTCAACAAATTTATAGAATTAAGGAATTCACGGAATATATGGAATTCACGGAATTCAAGGAAATGATTAAATTCAAGGAATTAATGGAATTCCCGGCATTAATGGAATTAATGGAATTCCTGGAATTCATGGAATTCCTGGAATTCATGGAATTCCCGAAATTCATGGAATTCACGGAATTCATGGGATTCAAGTAATTCACGGAATTTACGGAATTTGAAGTATTTAAGGAATTCACGGAATACATGGAATTCACGGAATTCAAGGAATGAATGAAATTCAAGGAATTGACGGAATTCCCGGAATTAATGGAATTCCTGGAATTACTGGGATTCTCGGAATTCATGAAATTCACGGAATTCATTGAATTCAAGTAATTCGCGGAATTCACGGAATTCAAGGAATTCAAGTATTTCACAGAATCACGGAATTCAAGGAATTCAAGTATTTCACGCAATTCACGGAATTCCTTTAATGCCATGACCTCTTCGAACTTCTTAAATTCCACGAATTCCGTGAATTCCATTAATTCCTTGAATTACATGAATTCATTTAATTACGTGAATCCATGAATTCGGTGCTTTGCTTGAATTGCATTAATTTAATAAAATCCGTAAAAACAGTGAATTCCTTAAACTCCATGGATTCTGCGAATTCCATAAATTCACTGAATTCTGTGAATTTCATTAATTCCATGAATTCCACAAATTTCGTGAATTCCCTAAATTCCATTTATTTTGCAAATCTCATGAATACTGCGAATTTCGTGAATTTTATGAATTTCGTGAATTCCATGAATTCTTTAAATTCCGTGAATTACTTCAATTCCATAAACTCCGTGAATTCCTTAAATTCGGTAAATTTAATTAGTTCCGTGAATTCCCTAAATTCCATTCATTCTATGAATTCCGTAAATTCAGTGAATTCCATTAACTCCTGGAATTCCATAAACTCCGTGAATTCCGTGAATTCCGTGTATTCCATTAATTCTGCGAATTCCATAAATCTCGTGAATTCCTTATACATAATTTTCAACTCATAAACGCTACAAAACATGCTCGACGACGATTTCACGATTCAAAACACTTACAATACATGTCATAAAATTTCATCAGTGGGTGTTTCATTAATAGTTACTAAAGTACACTCTATTACATGTTGATTTTAGTATTTTTTTTACATGTATCACCCACAACTTTTTGTTGATCACATGTGGGTATGATTAAATGTAGAAAGTCAGAGGATAATATAAATGCGAAAAGAAATTTTTTAAAATGCTTGAAAAAATTAAAATTAGTGATTTTATTTTACAAGTAAAGCATCTAAATGTAGTTTACTTTTTTTTAAATTCATTTTGTTAGTTGAAATATCTTGTTGGAAACTCAATTTTTTTTATTGCAAATTAATTTTTTTAACGGAAAGTTTGACTCTTCTATTGTTGATCGTAAATTGATCTTTTTTAGTTGAAAATTTAACTAAATTAAATTTTTCATTGAGAATTCATGTATTTTCGTTGAAAATTTAACTAATCGGTTAAAAGCAAAACTACTTTGTTAAACCTTAATTTCATTGGTTGAAATATAACTTTTTTATTGAAAATTCATTCTTTTTTGATTAAAAATTACATTTTTAACTGAAAATTCATCTATTCTATTATTGATGGAAAATGAATGTAATAATAAGTTCAAGGTTAAACCTTCATTTTATTCATTAAAGATTTAACTATTTTGTTCAATATATTTTCTTTTTTGGTTGCAAATTATTTTTTTCAACTGAAAATTTATCTTTTCCATTATTGGTTGAAAATGCATCGTTTTTTTTTAAATTCAACAATTTTGTTAAAAATTGATGAATTCTATTGTAAAGTCGTCTTTTTTGTTTAAAAATTATGTTTTCGATTGAGAATATATATTTTTGGTTAAGATTTCACCTATTTGTTAAAAATTTATCTTTATTTCTAGATTATTTATTTTCCTTGAAAATTTATTTAATTAGTTAAAAATTCAACTAGTTTGTCGAAATTAGTTTGTTTTTTTAATTAATTTTTGACTGAAAATTTTCCTACTCCATTTTTGGTGAAAAATTGCTTTTTTTTAGTTGAAAATTCGACAATTTGATTATAAAATGATATATTTTGTTGTAAATTATTAATTGTTGGTAGAAAATCAATCTCCTTGATAAAAAATTCAACAACTTGGTTGAGCTTCATTTTTAAAAATTAATTTTATTTGTTTGAAGACCTATATCTTTGTTTAAAAATTTAATTCCATCTATTCCAGCTTTTTGTTACCTCCGCCCATTGATAAATATTCATTTTGACTAAAAATCATAAAGTCGAATTTTCAGTTTAAAAAATTAATTTTCTTAAAAAAAAGTTCATTTTCAAACAAGAAAGATGAGTTTGCTGCAATAAAAGATGAATTTTTTAATAAAAGAGGAACTTCCATCCAGCAAAATTAAACGAAAAAAACTAATTCCTAACAAAATAATTAAATACAATTCAAATTAATTAATTCATTCAGTCATTGATCAGCAAATATTTCAATCTTCAACCAAAAAGATGAATATTCAATAAAAATTATTCATTTTCTAATCAAAAAGACGAATTTCCAGTAATACATAAATTTTCTACCAAATAGTTAATTTTTCAACTTATAAAGGATAAATTTCCAAGCAAAAATGGAAAAGATATGCATTGTTAACAAAATAGTTGAATTTTTATCCAAGAAAATTATTTTTTCTCCAAGAATATTAATGTGCTATTGAAAGGGATGAATTTTTAACAAAACGCATCACTTTTTAACAAAATTGTTTAATTTTAAAGTAAAAAAAAATAACTATCTACAAAACACACTTGAATTTCCAATTTAAAAATATGATTTTTCAATAAAACAGTGAATTTTCTACCAATTAATTAAATTCTCATAAAAATATTTTAATTTATACGGAATTGTCGAATTTTCTACAAGACAGTGTAATCTCTTAGCCAAAATCATGAAATTTCATCTAAAATTATGAATCAGGTGAATTTAGAAAAATACGAATTTTCAAGCAAATAGTTGAATCTTTAAATAAAAGAGGTTAATTTACTACAAAACTTTTCCATGTTTACAAAAAAAGGGATGAATTTTCAACTAAGGAGATTGATCAGAATGGTTTTCACTTTAAGCTGTGAAAAAATTCCTTTCTGGCTCCGCTGGGTTTCGAACCCAGGTCTAACAGATTGCCGGTCTGGTTTCATTTTTGACAAAAAATATGATATAAAGAAACAGTTGCATATTGAACATAATAAATTAATTTTCAACCAAGCAGTAGAATTTTTAACGAAACAAGATGAATTTTGAAAACAGGGGAAAAATCAAAATTCTTAATAAAAGGAGAAAACCGGGTAAGAGGGAAAAGAGTCTGAAACCTGAAATATGAAAGTATTTTTCAGACTTATTAAGTTATTATTAAACTTTACCGTTTAAGGCAATATTTCGCGAAATTCGCAAGCTTTGTTTAAATTTATCATCAGGAAACGTTACTTCAACTAAACCCAAAACCCACGTCCCCCTATTACCAATCGTAGTTTTTAGCGCGACCCCCAGTTTATGAACGCCCCGTAAGATCTTGGATGATTATTTTACTGTAAAAAATCAAAAGCGATATGTGTTACATTGTAAATTCTTTTCAATCGTGCACTTACCCTACTTTCATTAGTACAAACTAATTAACTAGTGTCTCATTAATTCTTTCAGAATTATCTACACTAAGACGTCTGCTAACCCGAATAAAGGAGCGAAACAATGCCCCAATTTCTTCTGAGATCTACCGACCAAATGTTCGTTTTTACGAAAATTGTAATGGTGCATCTAAACCTATATATGAGATTGTAAAAGGAAGATTTTACACAGTTGGTGTGCAAGATGATTTCATGATTGGAATAGTCAGAGATTATGGATCCTTGAATCCATTTCTCGATTGCTCTTTATTGACAGCACCAGTTTTATTAGATAGTCGTCCACGCATGCATCGTTGTTCAAGAGTTAAAATAAGCATACATAACTACGATAAATTAATACCAATAACAAAGGAAGAAAACACAAGGTACAATTTCTATAATGAGTTCGTGCCATCAGTAGAGGAACACAGAAGTATTCATCGTGCAGAGATTATATAGCCAGTAGGATACGAGGTCTGTCTGGAAAGTATACGACCTGGTGGTGTTTTTTAATTCTTTAAATTCTTTAAATTCTGGTGGTGTTTGTTAATTATGATTAATAATGATGATATAACCTTCAAAGTACTCTTCTTTGAGAGCCACAACCTTCTTCTAGCGATTCTCCCATTTTTTAAAGCACTACTTGTAGTCACATTTCGGTATTGCTAACAACTGCTTCGTCGCATTTTATTTCATGTAAACCTTAAACTCGTTTTCCTTTTAGAGTATACTTCAATTTAAGAAAAGGTCATAAATCAAAGACAGCCAGTTCAAAGTTGTATGAAGGCTGCCGAAGTTGTATAAGGCCGTGTTTCACCAGAAATTGCTGAATAAGCTGCGCTAAATTGGAAAGTTCGGTGTCGTGGTAAAGCACCCAGTAGCCACTTTTCCACAAATCAGGCTGAAAATTTCCAAAATAATAGGTTTTGGAATTCCTAGGACTTCCTTTATCTGCCCCTCTCTCTGCTAAACAACGATTTTTATTAATTAACACTAAAGCGCGATGACTTCAGAATCACCTAAACCACTTTTTAATTTGAGTACCACTGATTGACTCATCACCATAACTTTCTGGAAATAAATGGCCACGTTTTCAGCAAAATTGATTGAACACTTTTTGTTCGGTACGATCCGTCATCCTGAAATGCGACTCGTACGTGCTAGACGTTTGCACAACTGCGTTCATTAATCGACTAAAGATTTGCGGGGCCCACCACCTAAATGGAAAGTATCTGTTTTTGAAAATAGCACAACTAGATATAAAGGTAAAACAGAAGGTCAGATACTTTCCGGACATACCTAGTAGAGCCCAAAGCAAAGAAGGTTTGCGTATCTACAAGCAAATGTAATTTACTTTGCACATTAAAATATATAATATTTGATAAATAAATATTATACATTGTTCAATTCTAATTTTATTTCTTTATAAATTTAAATTCGAGATTCACATCCTTTCTTTAAAAATCTTAAAACCTAGATCTCGCATAAATTGCTTTTAAAAATCTGATTTATTGCTTACTGCGTGAATGTGATTTTTGGCGGCTCTTTTCAGTTCGTTTATTTGAATTTTTTGAAATTCTGTGAATCACAATTCCATTTTTTAATAATAAAATATTAATAAAGATCTTAAGAAGATATACAAAAATGTAAGTTTTTTAAGATTTCGAAAAAAAGAAGCTGGTTGAAAATTTGTAAAGGTTTTAAGAGAATACCATTTTTTTTCTTGTGATTTTTGGAAAATTTCAAATGTTATTAAAAAGTTTGATTAAGTTTAAAAGATATTTAGAAGTTTTGAAATAATACCAATATAATTTTAAACTTTAAACGATTGTGACAAATTTAAAAAAATGTAGATTTTTCAATATTCTGAACAAAAAATCAATAAGATTCTTAAGAATTTTCAAATGTTGCAAGACAATAAAAAAATTTTCTTAAGTTTCATGGGAAAATTTTAAAGGATTTTATATATTTTTTTAAAGAATTTCAATAGAAGATTGAAAACGATTTGAAAACATTTCCAATGATTTCCTAAAATTTCTATGAAGAATGTGGAAGATTTTGAAGCAAAATTTTTCAATTTTACAAGTTTACAAAATTTTCGAAAAAAAATCGAGTAAGTTTAAGAGATATTTAAACTTTTTCGAATGGTACAAACAAATTTTTAACTTAGAAGGTTTTTAAAAATTTCAGAAGGTTTCAAGAGAATAAACAAATTTTCTTAACATTCCTAGAAAATTGAAAATGATGTTTTAATTTGAAAAATTACAAAAATCAAAACATTGCAAAAGATTGATAAAAATGTAAAAAAAATCTGGATCATTTTAAGGTAATTCTTTAATTTCGAAAGAATTAAAGAAAAGTGTAGGAAAAAGTCTAATTATTTTTAAAGAAATTTTAGATATTTTGAAAAAAATTCAAAAATAATCAAAAATTTCAAAAGTTGATAATTATTTTTAAACGTTCCAAAAGATTTGAAAGCCCTGTAAAATAAAAAAAGCCTTCTGAGATATTTTCTAGATAGATTTTTGACGTATTTGAAACCTTGAAACATCTTTTTGAATTTTCTTAAGAAACCTAGGAAAATTTTATTCCTATATAACACTAAAACTATTAAATTATTTACCTCAGAAAATAAATATGCATTCAACATTTTTATTTTGTATTAATATATATATATGTCGGAAACCTTTATATTATTGGTCCTTATCTTATAAAATAATAAATTAACAATAAAAATCAACACTTAACAAAGATCCAATTTTCATTTTTTTTTTAAATAGTGCATTTTTTTCAGTGTTCCCACCGAAAAATTTGTGAGGGAAAAATTGAACAATTTAGACAAATAGTTAACTGTTCGACTATTGTAAATTAATGTCAATCTTAATATGAAATAGTACGAGCAAAAGTACAGAAGGGCAATTATGTCGAAAATAAGATTATTAGACAAAAAGTTGTGGTCTAAATTCAACTACAGATTCTTAAAAAATAGTTAAACTGTTTTTCTAAAGCTGCTTCTGAAATTGAAGCCGAGTCTTTAATGTTGTTAAAGGAAATTAATGAAATACAAACATGCACCAGAAAAATAACCTTCATTTTTCGTTGAAAAAAATTTTAAAACATTTCAAATGATTTCCTAAAAGTTCGAATAAGTATATAAAGGTTTCAAACAAAAAAAATCAATTTTGTAAGATCACAAAATTTTTGAAAAAATGTGAGTAAGTTCAAGATATATTTAAAAGATTTAATCTGTTTTAATTGAAATACTAACTATTCCATTTTGGGTAACAAATTTATCTATTTAAGTTGAAAATTCAACTATTTGGTTTCAGAGAGGCAGCGCCGAAGAGCCAAGCTTGAGCAACCACAATTGGAGTGCTAACTTTATGCTGCACAACAAATTTTAATTTTTTTCAAAAATTCTTTTACCACTCGTTTGGATGTCGTTTGTTCGCGTTTCTAAACTCACTTTTGTCGTTCGGACGTCAAAATTGTGTGAGTTATCGAATAAAAAAGTCAGTAAAAGTCATACTCGCGAGCAGCGCCTTCTCAAGTAGTAGTGACCTTCTTTGGTCGACCATGTCTTTAAATAGAATATGATGAGTCCTGACAAGAAAATTTTTCAGAAAATCAAATTTTCAGACGATATGCATGAATTAGGAGCAATCC
>CAKNWT010320175.1:0-13720 GCA_932066315.1 Andricus coriarius
AGATATTTCGTTGTCTCAAGTTAAAAAAAAACACCCTGTATATTATAACCAGGCTTTCAAAGTTCCTCGTGTACTCAACAGCCAACCACGTCCTAGCCGGAGATAGCCCAGGATTGGAAAACCCAGCTATATGAAATGGCTGCCACTTATCTTTCAGCTGCGACACAAAATACCGGAGTAACACGAGTTCGTGAGTCACACCCTTTTGACTCACGAACAACCCACGAAGCTCGTTAGATTTTATTTTTCCAGGCGCCAGATAGGTTTCCCTATCCGAGCCCCGCTGGTTCCGGTTCTGTCGCAACTGCTAGGTTAACTGGATCACGCTCTGTCTGGCACGAGAAGATGGGTGGGATCGCTTGAGCGAGAGAGAATTTGTTAGAGAGTGACACTTATCAAATTACCCCGTTTCTTTTATTTCTACAAATCAGAATCAGAAATAATATTTATTAACCTAAAAAAACACTACATTAACTTACTCATTTTGTCAACGATAAAGAAAACCTCTTGGATAATTTGAAAGGTTCTAGAAATGGTCGACCGGTCGTCAGAGAGACCTGCTACTTCGAAAATGGCCGGCCGAGACGCCCGCGTTTGCTACACGTCGTGCGACGTGCATTACCGCGTGCCCACACCAACGGTCACACCGCGTGTCACCACAGTCACACCGCATGGGGTCCAGAGTGGAAACTAAAAACACTGTGGAGACTAATGAAGAGGCCACCTATCTTGCAGCCAACTTGCGTACTCTTCCTTCCTTCTATCAATTTCGGTTTTTACTCTTTTAAATATCGGCTTTTCCGACTTTCCGTCCCTTTTACGTTCTTCTGGTCTCGCCGGGTGCACCGCCGCCCAGGCAAAAAACACAAGTGACAGGTCCCGCATTCCTCTCCGCTTCCTTCATTCTCGACTCTTGCTAGTTTCGTGTCGAGGCAATGTCGGTTGGAGTGGAGAAGGCTTGCCTGTCGATCTCGGCCAATGGGTGCCTTCGTACTTTCGCTGCTTGCTGCCCCATTGGTCCTCACGCGCTGTCTCGAACATGCACGTTTACTGGGTCTTAGCAGCGCGGGGTCGTTCAGCCATGCCGTGGTACAGGGCTGGTCGACTCGCTTACGTCCTGACTTCGACACTGCTAGTGGAGCTTAATGGTGTGGTGTTGTAGGGCTGGTTCGTCCTGACTCGGTCATCGACTCAGTACCGCTACTCCTCGCCGGCCGTGGCGCTGAGATATGATGTGGACAGCGAAACATGGCTGCTAGATGTGACACCTCCCCACTTGGTCGGTGAAGCATGGCCGTCTGGCAATGGCACTATGCTATGGTGCCGTCGATGAAAAATGCCTGCTAGTTGTGGCACCTCCGCACTTCGTCGGTGAAACATGGCCGTCCAGTAGTGGCGTCATGTCATGCGCGCGACTGATGCGCCGTGTTGGTTACGTTCCATTCTCCCGCCCTGCTTCTTTAGTGCTGGAAGGTTGCTGGCTGCCCGCGCCGTCTGCTCGGTGTTTACGAGCTGTCAGCTTGCTACACAGTTGCGATCTCGACCCCGCTTACAAAAATTATGAAGGATTACAATATTGGTTAAATCGAGGGTCCTCTGGTGCTTCGAGGTGGATTCTAACATATAAATACCTACACATGATGTATTGTGTTGCCTTAACCTAGACTAATTTTCTTAGCTGGACGGTAAGAGTGTTCTTATTATTTTTCTACGACCGGCAGTTCCTCGCATTCAGAGATTAAGTACGTTTTCGGCGAAGCCGCGGAAAGTTGTTTTCACATCTTTCTGAGTTTTCTCGAAAACTTCATTACAATATATAACAAGGTTAAACAGCCACGGCAGGGTACCACTGGGAGCAACTGCCATCTAAAAACGACATCGGCTCGAAGTAGAACCGCGGTAAATCACACTTATGGCCACGTCTCACGACCATGAGATGGGTGACATGATGAAATTGCGACGAGAGGTCGGTGAAACCTTCATATGCCTTGAGGAAACGAAGCAACCCAAGGAATGGCTTTAAGGTTATAAAACGACGATAGTTTCGCACCTCCGAGAGCACCGATTACAAGGAGAATTACTTTAACAGAATATTTTGGGTACAGTCGTTGCAGCTCTCTTTTAAGGTCTTGATACCTTTCTTCCTTGTCCTTCTCCTTGGCAGTGATGTTGTAGTCGGCCGGAGCCGAGAATTCGATCACGAATACGATTCGTTTCTCGAAGGCTTGGAGAAGAATGTCGGTTGTTCCCGCATGGATGAGAGACCTAGATAGTATGTGTTCTAGGTACTCTGCGTGTTCATGTCACGCTCTGCGCCTATCGCTGGAAACTTCTGAACATAAAATGCGTTCGCGGTATACTAAGGTGGAAATCACACCGTCCAGTCATGCGAAAATGAAACCTTCTGTATCTGAATTAAGCCCGGATGATCTGCGAAAAGCAAAAGTTTGCTCCTTCGACAAGGACTGTTTTTCTACATTCCTGTGAAAATTTCCGTGCATTTTCTTCTCGAGTAGCTCTTGGCGGAATTTTTCAACTTCTGCTTTCTTCACGTCGGCTTTCAGATGTGAAGCATCTAGATGGAGTAATGCACTTTCCTCATTTCTGATGTTAAAATTCAGGCAAAGGTTCTTAGCCGCCTGCCATGCGGCTTTTTAAAGGAACGCTCCTTTGCCAATGATCTTCTGATTCCTGCCAATTTTTAGGAGAGGATCTTTTCCATTTGCAATGATGTAAGCTGTACTAAGAACAATTCGGTTATAAAGACATTGGAGATTCAGAAGTCCAACGCCGACAGATTTGAAAACCAAATATGCCGAAGAAGATGCTTGTATCTGCTTCGGAGAGACTCTTTAACTGATGTTACGTCGTGAGTACGGCTTTGAGGCACGCCCAGGTATGTATAGTTATCTCAAGTGTTAAGATGTTTAATAACACTTATATTTACAAGCTCAGGGCCTCTGGAAATGTCAACAATCTTTCCTTTCATCAGATGAATTTTGGCACATTTATACAATCCAAAGTCCATCCCAATTTCTTCTGTGTACTTCTTGACGATATTTATAGCAGTTTGAAGTTTGCTTTTACCAGAGCCATAGATCTTCAGGTCATCCATATAAAATATATGAGTGACCTTATGCTCGCGATGGTAGAGGCAGAAGTGTGATACAAAAGAGTAAAGGGCTCATGGTATCGCCCTGAAAGACGCCCTTCTGGAAGGTGACGTTGTTCGTTTTAACACGATAATTTCCAGATGAGATAGTAAATCTAGTTTTTCAAAGGGGCGTCAATCTCTCTATGCATCGCATTATGTGTGGATGCACATTCAAGCTTTCCAACAGACAGATGATAAGTCTATGAGAGGTTGAATCGAAAGCTTTCCAGTAGTTAATCCAGGCCATTGGCAGCACGCGCTGATGGGCTGCAGCGTCTTCGCTGACGCACCGATCAATTAGCAGGTTTTCTCGACATCCTGCTACACATTTTTTCGAGCCACGTTGTTCGTACATCTCTCGCCACGCAGGCTGAATTCGTCGGACAATCTTGTTGCTCAGGTTAGCTGTAGAGATCTTATACAGTGTGTTCAAACAAGTTATTGGCCTGTAATTCTCTAGGTTGGACAAGTTGCCTTTTTCGGTAGGAGTCCAGTGCATCCCAATAACAGCCACTGCGGAATGGGCTTTTCCGACTGTAAATATGAGGTGAATATGCGGGCCAAATCATGGTGTGTAGAAGTAAATTTCTTCCGCCAGAAGTTGTTGGTACCATTTGGTCCTGTAGCGGAAAAGTTCTTCGTGCCTCCAAGATCTTTTTTCACCTCTTCGGCAGTGATTGATGGACATTCCTCCTCAGATGGTATGAGGTTGTCGCAAAACTCCTTGAAGATGATGATATTATCAGCATCTTCTTTCAACTCCAGTGTTTATGTGATCATGTATACCTCTTTCCAAAAAGTCTCTACCTCGTTGGGCTTCGATCGATTTTTGACAGAAACAGGGTGATCATTGAAGAGGCGAGATGGGTCAGCGAGAAACTGTCGATTCTCCTTGATCCATCTCTCTCTCTTCTGTATCCTCTTCCTCGAGTCGGATAACACCCGTATATTGTCAACAATGTGCTGCTTGATTGTCAGCAGCTTTGACTTGTTCAATGTATGATTGAAGATCCTTAGTTCTTGAGCGAACTTTCGAACCCTTTCCGTGAACGGCCGATTTAATCTTCTTGTACAAGCGTCTTTTGGTCTTTTGATCCATCATCGGTTTTAGCCTTCGATTTGAATTAACCAATGCTCAAATTCATTTCCGATGTTCTTGTCGTAATAGAGTAGCAGTTTTTATGGAATCCCATAACGTTTTTGTGGTTTTGGAAGAATTTTCATAATTTTTTTTTCTCCAAAATTTTATTTCCGATATTTTTGCCGTTAGCAGTTTTTATTGAAGCCCATAACGTTTTTGTGGTTTTGGAAAAATTTGCATAAAATTTTTGTTTCCAAAAATTCTTTTCCGATATTTTCGCCGTCATAGAGTAGCAGTTTTTATTGAAGCCCATAACGTTTTTGTGTTTTTGGAAAAATTTTCATCGGAATTTTGTTTCAAAATTTCTTTTCCGATGTTATTGCCATAATAGAGTAGCAGTATTTATTTAAGCCTATAACGTTTTTGTGGTTTTGGAAAAATTTTCATAAAATTTTTTTTTCCCATAAATTTATTTCTGATATTTTTGCCGTAATAGAGTAGTGTCACGTCACAGCGATTTGAGATTGCTGTGGTATCCTAATAAAGTAAAATTTACTCTTGTAAGTTGGAAAAAAAGAAATATAATTGATCTTGATGTCTCGAGCGGCAAAGAGACCTAGAATTTGTGGGAACTTGGCTGGTCCGAAGAGTTAAAACTCACCTTGATTTCTTTGTGTAATGAAGGAAGATGGTTCTGGGTAAAGAAAGTGGAAAATATAAAGGTAAATGCGAGTAGACAATATTTATTTACTTACTATATTAGTTAGTAGCTGGTTGAATACAAATTTGCCTTGATTAGGGAATTTGCTTTCCCACTTTCGTTACAAATCACGGAATTTAAACTGTTAACCCGGAAACGCGGTTTCAGCTCTATTTGAGACTGCTGAATCTGGATAAGTAGTGCCTCACTTGCGGCGTAGAGTCTGCAGGACCTCCTAGTCAAATCGATGTTGTGCTCAAGCTCGTCAAATAGCAGTAACTACACGTACCCCGGAAAATCAGCAATCAGTCCCCGAGACGTCAGAGGCTTCCACCCCAGTCGGGGAAGGCTGGCCAAAAAAAAGGGGGGGGGGGGGGGGTTTAGAAGATGAAGGTGGAAGGAAGAGTGGGAGAATTTGTGGATAGAAATTTGGAACGTGAGAAGTGACAAATGTCGAGACTTAGGAAACCTTGAGAGAGAAATCTTAATTGTCCGTTTATTAGGGTATTTGTATAGGAAAATCACGAAGACAACCTTTTCGAGAGTCTTTGAAACCCGATGGGATCGAGTCCGGTTAATCCGTCCTTGCAAGGCGGAGGCCATTTGAGTTTAGTTTATGGCGATATTGAATTTAGAGAGAAATTCATTATCAGAGAAAAGGTTTTTCGTGTAAGAGAGTTTAGTTCTCAATTTTTGTAGGCTAATCTTCCCAATAGTTTTATTATAGGGATTGTAAGTCTCGAATTTCAGTGAGGATATTGAAGGCAAACAGGAATTTTTTGAGGAAAGAAACCATGAACTGTAATGGGTGGAAAACCATGACGGCGCACGAAAGACTAACTTGCAAATTTCCCCAAGCACCTGAGTGACATACGGAATTTAATTGAAATTATATAGTTTGGTTACATTCGCAATTTGTTGGGCATTGAGTACAAATTTTAAGATTAAACTAAAATGAAAATCGGAGTATAAATAATTCGTTCACCTCCCTCTTAAGAGGTTAGCATCGATTATGTTTTCCTGAAATTTGAAGTGTAACATCTGTGAACAGAACTTGGAAAGATGGTTATTAGTGTTCTAAGAATCGGATTCATCGGATGAGTCAAAATATAAATGTTTTCTTTTGTCAATGTGCTTCAGACATCTTTTGCCAGAGTTAGGATCCTTTAATACGACGTTGTTTTTGTCATGAACCTCGACAACTTCGAGTGGTCCGTCGTAATAGCGTTCGAACTTCGGTCATTTAATGCTTCGAACGAATCTTTGCATCGACAAGGTTTTTAGTTGCAATCGCGCGGACTTGGTCAAGACGTGTTATTAAATCGCTCAAGTAGGTGCCGTAAGTTTCGAGGACTTCCTCAGATGGAAAGGCTGACGGTAGCCGGGCTTCCTTACCGAACACCAAGTGTTGTGGAGGAAATTTGGTACCCTCGTGCACCGTAGTATTATGTGAGAGCATCGCAAATGGGAGGAAAGTGTCCCAATCGTCGTAATCTCTCAAATAATGCTTCAGGTAGTCCGACGAAACCTGATGACTTCGCTCGAGACTGCCATTAGTCTGTGGACGATATCCAGATGTCATTAACTGCTTAATTTTAAACAGTTTTGTGAGCTTCGCGAGTAATTTATCGGCGTGACAGGCAGAGGGCCTAATGTATCCAAACATACCTTTTTGAAGGCATCAGCTGGTGTATCGGTGAGCACCATAGGCTGCTTTGTCTTAATTCGAACTAATTTGTTCAACTGACAACTTCGACGAGATTTGAGAATTTTCTGAATTTCTCGAACCATGTCTGGCCAATAAAAACGCTCACACACCCGACGATACGTTTTCCTACAACCTTTATGGCCTCCTGCAAGACTGCGATGGTATTCCCTCAGGATTTCTTTCCTTTTCTCAGGCGGCGGTGTTTCCACCATTCCGAGGCAAAGGGTCACTCTAAGGTCACCTTCGGAAAATAAACTTCGAAGAATATTTCGAAATGTATTTTCAGGAAGTTTCTCGAGAGCATTAACGTTCTTTGGAATTTTAACAGACTTAGTGTTTGATTGATACGTCTTGAATGATGCGCCTTCAGTCGGACATCGCAATATAGAGCGTTACAGACTGTTTCTCCTTGCGCTTACGCGATGGCGGATGGAGTGAACACGTGAATTCACCATTTTTGTCCTTCACAGAGCTGTCAACGATCGGAGGCACGATAGGAGTTCATTGAGAAATTAATGAAAGGGTTGAAAAGTTGGGAGTCTCCGGACTTTCAACTATTTCTTTTCTCGATTTCGCGGAATTGCGTTGTCGGGGGTGAACGGGGTGACAGTATCTTCAGAAGGAGGCACAGATGGTCAGATAGTCACATTCTCACTTTCAACAGATGTGTCCACCACTCTATTTTCCTCTGAATCTGAAGACTGCCGCCGTGAGGTTGCTGGATCCATTTCTCCGACGATTTCAGCTGGGTCAACGTAAACGACCATCTCGATCGGAGAAAATTCAGAAAACGATTCATCTCGAAATAAACTCTCGATAGTGATAGGCTGTCTCCGGACTGAAATCGGGGGAATGTAATCCTCGTCATTTTCATAGTGCAGCATTCGTTTGTATATGGGTTGTGACCTTCGCGGTGGTGGTTTTGAGTTTGATTCCGATTCAGAGTCAGACGATGAATACGCTAGGCTATGCTGCCGTCGAAACGAAGGTTCTTTATAGTCGGGTGTCGTCCTCGCTTGATTTCTCGACCGAACGCATGCGGCTATTCCTGGGTCCTCTGAATCAGAGCCAGCATTTTTACATTCTGTTGTTTTTATGACTTCGCTGGGGTTCTTTCTGGGTCGACCACGTTTCTTTTGTTCGATCATGGGATTCAGAGGTAAGATCCAAATCTCGTGCACCGCGCACGCATCGTTCTTTTCCGGCGGGTTCCGAGAAAGTGCATCCGCATTTTTATTTCTTTTGCCGGACTTGTATACTATATCGTACTAATAATGGCGTAGTTCAAATCTCCAGCGCATCAGTCTCGAGTATGGATCTTTCACTGAGTAAAGCCATCTTAGAACCTGATGATTTGTGATCACCATGAAATTTTTGCCATACAAATAATGTCTGAAGTGTCGGACAAACTCTACAACTACCAGATATTCTCTCTCGGTAGTCGAGTAGTTTCGCTCGGCCTTGTTAAGCAATCGCGATGCATACGCAACGGATAGGTCATTTCCCATCTTCCCCTGGCTCAAGACTGCACCGATTGCATAATCGAAAGCATCTGTCGACAAAAGGAACAGTTGCTCGAAATTAGGATATTGATGGATAGGGGCATGTGTTAAGGTATCCTTCATATCGTTAAAGCTCTGCTGCTGCTCTTCGCCCCAATGAAACCTCCTACCCTTCTTTAACAGATCCGCCAATGGTTTAGTCCGTCTCGCGAATTCAGAAATAAATTTCCTATAATATCCAACCAGTCCGAGGAATTGTCTTATATTCGTCTGATTTTTCGGTAAAGGAAATTTCTGCATAGCTTCGATTTTGTCTGGATTGGGACTAACACCATTTTCGGAAATGATATGGCCTAAGTATTTAACCTTGGTGGAAAGGAAGGCGCATTTGGCTGGTTGAAGGCGAAGACCAGCCGCGGATAGTCGCGTAATGAGGCATCGCGCTGGCCCGTGTGCTTTTCGATAGAGGCTGCGAAGATGACTATGTCATTCAGGTAGACGAATAACTCCGTCCCCTGAAGTCCCGTCAACACACGATCCATTAGAAAACAAGGTCTTTGGCCTGTCAGCAGGGTTCATTGGTATCTGATGAAATCCACTGGCAAGATCAAAAGCCGAGAAATACTTTGCTTTGCCTAAGTTATCGAGAGTTTCTGTGATATTGGTGAGGGGATACGCGTCTCCTACGGTTTTAGTATTCAAAGCCCGAAAATCAATCACCATTCGCCACTTTCGGTTTTCTTCAGCATCAGGCTTTTTGGGAACAATTCAACGAGGCGAATTGTAAGGCAAGTTTGATTACTTAATTACACCGAGCTCGAGCAATCTCCTTATGTGCTTTCTTATTTCCTCTTTATGGACTGGCGGATAACGATACTGTTTTGTCAACAGCGGCACGTCGTCCGTGGTGGGAACAGTATGCTGTTCTAAGGTGGTACCTGGGAACTCATCGCCTGGGAGGAAGAACAAATAAGGAAACTCCTCAATGAGTTTGATCACGCTCTCTCGTCCATAAGGTGGCAGATCATTTACACCAACGAGTTCGAAAATACGACGCACGTGTTGTCGCCTTGAGAGTCGCGGACCCGAACGTTTTTTCATGATTTTCTCGAGCTCCTCATCGGAGTCTGATGGAGATTCGATATCATAAATATCGTATGGAATGATTGTATATCGACATCTTCATAGCCGACGTTAATAGCCATAACACAGCATTGACCGTCTTCACTGGACACCGCTGAGTTACCGATAATAACGCCTTCTCCGGCATCGATAAGTGGCACACATCCCTCCTTACATTCCTTGTTTATGACTTCGATGGGAACGACATGTCGAGTTCGCGCTCTAAGGGTCAAAACGGGTGCTTTGAATGGGAACTCGTAAGGTTCATCGTCATACTATTCTGCGAATTTTTGCGGATTAATGAAGGGTATAGGAGTGATTGGTCGGTTCCTCGTAACAATTGTCTTCTGATAGTATGACATTGTTACTTGTTCCTGATAAAAGTATTCTCCGTTGAGAATACCATCATTAGGAACTCTGAGGCTATTTGGCATCACGTCGAATTTTATGGGAGTATCAAATACCTTTAGGATGGCGGAACCATTAGAAGGTACTGATCCTTCCGTGATTCCCGTGATGGTTATTTGCTCGTTCATATTCACAGGTGTGTCTGGTTGCAAGTTATCTTGTTTTATCAAGTTCACCGCGCAACCTGTATCAACGAGGAAAATGCCTTTACTACCTTTCAATTGTCGAACGTCAACTTTGACATCTGGGCAGCGGGAATAGCATTCCTGACACCTGACTGCGTAGCGACCACTGCAACCCTGGCAGCCCTCGTCGGTGCGCTCGCTGTCGGGTTCGCAGGGATCATACTTGAGCTGACGGAGGTGCACGGTATGGGTTTGGAGGATTTCTGCAACGAGAGACTTCATGCCCTATAGCGTTGCAGAAAACGCAAAACAAGGCTCGATTCGCCTCCCTTTTAAAATTATCGCTCAACGTTACATTCTTAGTCCTTGCTTCGCAATTTTCGCGCGACGGCGATCTTGAGGCCGGATGAAAAGGATGATCGCGATTCAAAATGTGTACAGGATGTGTCGAAAATCGCGATAATTTGATTCCGTAGCTTATCTGTGTGGCAATGGAGAGGGGAAACGGTGATAATTTTCGCGCGTTCCAGGCTTATGGTAGCGTTTGTACGAGTCCTGTTAGTATGCGCTGCATTTTTGAGAATAGCGACTATCATTATCGCGATCGGCATAATATGCTCATTCGCGAGAATCGTAATACCCCTTTGCGCTATATTCTCTGGAATGTTAACAGCCTGGTGACCTCTCGCGACGCGAATATCTAACCGCGGTTTCGCGCGTTTCTAAGCGGTGCCGTGATCGGCGCTCTCCTTTGCGAGCTTCGTCGATCGCACCGTCCAGCGTAGCTGCTTTTTTTTGCAGTTACGCGAAATTCGAATTCCGAGGGTAAACCGTCTAGGAAGTAACCCTTTGGGTCAATAGCCTCAAACAAAGCCTCCGAATGCGCTTCCCGATCAGTGCCGGCGCGGCAAGACTTTGCTTCACGTACTAGATTCTAACTCGCGCGGCGTACTGAGATACGGTCTCCTCAGGAAGCATCGCAACTCTTGCTAATTGCTGATGATAATATTTGAAGTCGCGACCGTATGAGAAATTCTTTTTTAAATGTTTTAAGAGACCCTTGATATCGTTGAAGGTGTACCCGTCCACCGATTCCTTAGCGGCTTCCTTTAACCCTTCGCTGGCGCCCTGGGGTAATTCGCGAAGGTGAATTTTTCAATCGTAGTTTTACTTGCTTTTAAGTTTCAAAATAGGTCTTCGAGCGCCATCTGGCGTTAGAGTAGAGATTTTTTCTCTCTCCCATGTTGTTTTTACTAGCCTACGTTCATTAGTGTGTAACCGGCAGTGCTCCAATGCTGGGGTCGCTAGCGACCCCAGCATCGACATATTGGAATGGACCGATAACGCTGTGGGGAGAATTGAAATGGGCTTTAGAGAAAGAGAAAACATTTGCGAGGTAGATCTGCCTTTTTCTATTTAAGGACTGTCCAATGCACGGGCCTGTACTTCATGAAGCTCCACCCATCGAAAATGCTCTCGACCAATCAGCTTTATCTAGAAAGAGACAGGTCTACCTCTGAAATGTTTTCTCTTTCCCCAAAGCCTATTTCCGTGCTTCCCACAGCATTATCGGTTCATTTCTATATGTCGATGGACCTCAGGGTGCCATCTGTGATCATAATGTGTTTTGTACTCCCAAATTTGTATTCGCTTCAATTCTCAAAATGGATGGCGAAAATCTACAAGCAGTAGAAAAAGTCAAATTTGACTACAGAAAAAGGTATGATTTATGCCCAAGAAAGAGTGAGCGAAAAAGCAATGAAGGTTGTTCATTGTTCATCGTGCTAACGCCCATCTTGCGAGATTCACCTATTCTACATATGCTTTGATTGTTACCGGAGATACGAAAATGTGTTTTTTAATAAAAATTTTTCAATAATTACTGTATCTGCTAGTCTTTGTACAAATATTATGCAAAACAAAACTTTTTCTTATGAATAATTGATTTTATTTTGAAAATAAAAGACCATCTTTTTTCACGTGAAATTGTCATCTTGATTTTGCAAAATAAATAGCTTTTTTCACGAGACATGAAAAGTGATAATTTTATTTAAAAGTAATAGATCTTGACATTATTCAGTTTAATTTTTAGCCCTCAATATTGAAAATTAAAAAAGTTATGCATTTTTATGTAAAAAAGGTATATTTTTAAAGTTTTTTAAAGTTTTTAATTTTTTTTGACCACTTGAAACTTAAAAATCAATGAGATAAACTATTGGGATTCATAAAAAAGACCTAAAAGAATAATCTAAAAAAATTATAAGTAAAAATATTAAATCGCTTGCTCACATAAGCATTCTTTTTCTCCGGTCGCGAACGACCCCAGGGTGCCAGCAACGGTGCTGGGAAATAGGGGTGCCAGCGAAGGGTTAATTTCGCGATAACTTCACGAACCAAGAGCTTCTTATCACATTCTTTTAAAAGAATATTTTTCGCGTTTTCTACGTCGAACGCGAAAGTTCGCAGGACCGGTTTGTATCCATCAAATTCAGGAATACTAGATAGCGCGCTTTGATGGTACATAAACAGAGTACCTCCGCCAGGGACCGTAATTTTGAAACGATGTTTGGTGGGTAAGAAGAGATTTGAGAATCAAGTTAAATTTTGTGAAATTAAAATTGAAAAAAAACAGCCTAGAGGTAGTTAAAACAATCTTTAGAAAACTGAAACTGATTTCAAGTAAACGAGAACGTGTACTTGACAGGTTGAGAACACTTTTGAGGCCAAACGACTAAGTCCAATTTTAAATTAGATAAAGGTTTTAAAATCTGTTTTGGGTGAAAGAAAAAACGTATCAAAATGCAGTTGAAACGGAAATGACGTACGGACTGTAAACTAGTTTAAAACAATTTGAAAGGAATAAAATTCTCAATTATAATTCAGGTCCAAAATTTCTCTAACACCAAAAATCGATAAAATTTCAAAAATCAATTTTGACCGGGGAAAAATTCGTTTTTAATCACGGTTTTCGCTAAAATGAAATAGACTTTATTACCTTTAAGAATGGCCCGGAATATTAAATTTCAGGACGCGTCGACATAACCGAAATTAGAAGTTGATGAAAATCGCGATAAAACAAAAAAATCTCTAAATTTCGCAAAAACTAATTTTAGAAAATACGGTTTCGACGCAGATTATACTTATTCTGTACATAATCGATTTTGGACGCGAAAAATGCCACTGTTAACTCGCGGTTATTCACTCGTGGTCTATCACTGATAGCATGGGGCAAAAATTAAAGAAACCCATCGTCGCCCGACAATTGTCGTCATGTCCCTCAACTGTCAAACTGAGAAAATGAGGTTTCAATTTTACTTAATTATGCTCTATTAAAACCTATTAAAATGTGAAAATAAGTCCATCAGTCAAAAATAATGAGTGGTCAAGAACATATTAGCACAAATTTTACTATTATTATAAATGTATTTTAGCAGATCTAGAAAATTGGTTTTGGACATGGTGTAATATGTGATTCAAAAAATTCATTTTTTCTCAGAATTAGTAGTAGTAGTAGTAGTAGTAGTATAAACGTTTATTCTTCAGCCTATTGGCCTTAAAAAATTGACTTGCTTACGCTTTCCATTTTTACATAATTTCCTTAATCTAAGCCTTAAAACTAACATACATCCATACCTTATCTCTAGGATCGCACGCTCTTATCGCCTTGCCTTCGTCGCCTCGCTTCGCCTCGCTCGCATGTCCCTACTCTCTCGCTTCCGCGTCTATTACCTAATGCTTATGTACTATTTACAATATTTACATTCTACTTATATCTACTTCCTCTCTTATTTACAATCTTTCCTTCTCCATTCCTCTTCCTCCTTCCTTCTCTTCTTCTCCATCCTACCCAACACTCCCTTCACCCATGCTACTGCCCTTTTGTCCCCCCTTTCATGCATCAATACCTCCATGCTCATTCC
>CAKNWT010320179.1:348-17408 GCA_932066315.1 Andricus coriarius
TCACAAAAACCTAATCCATCATACAGGCTATGTTGCTACTGACAAAAATTTTCACAGAGAATTGAAAACAAAAATAAAAAAAATCAGAATTTTTTTCGCTATTTGCAGCTCTATATAAATTTAAACAAATGAAAATTAAAAAGCGGCCTCTACAGATTTCTTGAAAATTTAATGCTGAATTTTTCGAAAAAAAAAATTGAAAATCGATGAAGAATTGTGATCTACAGGTTATTTTGAACATCGTTTTTTCATTTCGCCCCACTGTGGGACGCCATATCATTTCTGTGGGGTTTTCCACGTAGATTACGAATCTCAAAACAAAAATAATCCATCACGTCAAATTTTTTAATTGAGCGCGAGTAGGGCGCGTGTCTGTTGAATCTCGCGCTTCATGCTCGATAATGCATTTACCTCGCGCTACGCGCTCGATCTTTGTACTTCCTCCACATTTGTGCCCAGACCTTTTAAAATTAAAGTTCAAACATCGACAGCTGTAATTTGTTGATATTGAAATCTTTTTTTGTTAAAGCTCCTTCGGCCTTCACGAACACATTCGCATCACTTATCTCGTGCTTCGCGCTCGATTTTGTCTAAAGTTTGAAGTCTTCTACATTAAGTTTAACTCTATTATATCAAATGAATATTATATCTATTTATGTACACTGTTAAAAATGCCCGTGTGGAAAATGCAAATGGGGGGCTGACCGGGTACCCGACCAGTTGGCCCCACTTTAAGTCGGGGGCTAGTCGGGGTCTAGTCGGGGTCTAGTCGGGTACTACCCAGGTGAAAATATACCGCCCGCGCAGTACCACTATTGCTATACTCTAAAGATATAACAAAAAAGGTTTAAAAAAATCAATAATAATTTATTGCGAGTATTTTGTCTATAAATGTCAATGGCCCTGCTTAGAATGAATACATAGATATATTTCATTTTTTAACATTATATTACAAATGAAATTTCTAACTCTACAGGGTTTCGAACCTACATCTATATCTGAATCCGTCGCCTAGCAGTCGGTAGTCTTATCCATTACTCTATACCAGGAGAATTGAAAGTCAATGAAAAAACCATCCTCATAAGCCACCGCTCAAAAAAGTTATGACAACAATTTTTCAACTCTTTTTTCTCATTAATTTTTTTATTATTATACGACATCATATACATGTAAAATAAATTAACTGTTAACAGAAATATAAATAAAATCATTTTTAAATAAATAGTTCAAATCGCTTACAATTTTTCTTCGTGTAATATTTTGTTTTTTCGCGTTTTAGACTATTTTACAACTTTTGATAATGACATAAAATTTCATTTTCAATGATAATTTTAAATTTGTATCGATGGAACTTAAAAATTTTATCGCGTATTGCGAACATTTTTTTAATAACAAATTATTAAAAATGTTCCTGTAATATTTTGCTCTTTAGGTGTTTTAGACTATGACACATGAACATTCTTAAAGTCTCGTTGAATTGATATTAAAAATGTTATATTAAAACAAGAACAGCCCGATCAGAGCCTGACTAGAACCCGCCTAGGAATGTTGACGTACAAATAGCCTACACAGAGGATTAAGGTTTTTTTTGAAATAGCTCGACCAGTCCCCGATCAGCACCCGCCTAGAAATGTTCACCAAAAAGAACCCGACTACGGACCGACCAGTCCCCGACTAGGGACATTGCCTACAAAATTTCTCCGACTAGTCCCAGACTAGTGCCCGAATTTTAATAGGGCCAAGTGGGGCTATTTCTACACGGGTGTTTGCAATTTTAATATAAATTTACTATACATTTGTATATTAAATCTAAAAACTCGGTCTATGAAATGTTAATTAAGAGACTGTATATTAAATTTCATATACATGTATATTGATCAACATTTAGAAAATTCAGGTAATTTCACTTTCAACAAATTAAAAATAATGATGGCAGCAATTTTCAATTCTAAATGATGAAGCATAATATTTTTTTCTAGTTAAACATAAATTACACTGGGTTTTTAAGTGGAAAAGATCAATTAAGCGAATTATTAAGACACTTAACCGAAAAGCAGCAGTACTCAAGTTAAAATTTTGACATTTAAAGTGAATTTTTTAGAAAATTCCACCCGTACGTTGCACTTTGATTATAAATAAGAATTTAATAGATGAATTATAGATTATGACTTTAGTTTTAAATATTTGACTAGATTTGGGTACATCAAAGAACTTTTAACTTCCACGCACTGTGTTCTACTATACATGTATATTAATTCTACAAGATGCTGGTATATTAAATTTACTACACGTATATGCATATTGCTTCCATTACATTTATAGTAAAATCGCTATAGAAATTTCTAACAGTGTACCTCGGTCTGGGTCTGCTTATTCAAATATTGCAAAATGATGAAATTTTTTTTTATAATATGCTTTGATATTTAAACAGACCTGTTTTCATTGTCTTGTTATTATACTTAATAAAAAAGCTCATCCTATGAAAAAAAAACAATTTTGTTAATTAACATTTTATTGTACTTTGAGTCGTTTTTCCAAAAACTTAATTGGGCTATTTTCAAGATTATTTTTTGGGATTTAAACCAAAAATACGCATCCTATCAAAAAATAATTCATAACACATTGGTAGATCGTTTTTGGGTGAAAAACTTTTGCTTATTAATTTTTCCCATACCTTGTGTTGTTTCTCCAAAAATTTAATTTTTTTATTGTTAATTTTATTTTTCAGATTAAGGGCATGTGATACTTCAATCGGGTTCAGTTCCCCTGGGTTTTTGTCCACAAAACTTAAAATTTTTAAAAACTGAATTCGGAAATGCAATGAAATAGAATAATGGACGTCCCCGAACTCTTTTTTAAGGGATAATAGCAAAAAAATATATTCTGCTAAATACAATTTTTCTGTATATGCACTATTTGGAGGTTAGGATCGGTTGTGAAGTCTCTGCCATTCCGATAATGTCGGTATCTGTTGTACCGAGTGGCAGAGAGGGCGTCCTAACGAGCATAAATTAAATTATTTATGAAATGTATTTTTTGGATTGCCTACAAACAAGCTTAGTTCCTGGACATTAGTTACTATGTTTTATTACTTGTCCTAAGTTTTCGACCAAAAATATTGTGTAGTTTGAAAGTAAAGCTACGGGGAGAATTGTAACACACATAACCTCAAAATACACTCATATTAATCAAATTTAGCAAAATGAAATTTTTTCAAATTATTCCACAGCAGAAGAGTTCAGGGACGTCCGTTAGCATGTTCGCTATCATTCCCCAAATTTTTAAGGCAAAATCTTTATTATTGTAGGAAAAAAGCCGGGGGAACCTAACACTGCTAAAATCGATAATTTTTTAAGTATCACATGCCCTTGAAAGAGAAACTAGGCGTTCTATAAAAAATAATCAATAATAAATTTGTAGTTCTTTTTTGGTAAGCAGCTTTCGTCCTTACATTTTTTTTCGTAGCTTTCATCGCAGAAATTTTTCCGTGGCCCGGATCTGGCAAAATGGGGCCCAGATCGGGAAGCCAAGTCGGGTCAGACCCGTGATGAAACGCACGGACCAGTCTGGGCCGAACTTGTTAGCCCGATCGGTGTGCCGGGTCAGTGCCAAGTCGTTACCCTATCAGGTCCCGATTGAGTTATATTAAAAATTATGGGGCATTTTTAATTTGAATACACTGTAAACATTTTCCCGAAACTTGTGTTGACGCTGATTTCCACACATTTTGTAGAATTTTCCCCAAAGTTTAGTAAGGAAAATTTCCTAACATTTGATGAGAAATACTCCTTGAATCCGCTACCCCTGTGGAAAAATCTTCTGCCGCTAACCAGCCCCAGACTAGACCGTCTAGACTCTAATCTGGCGCAGATCCAATGGTCTAGTCTGCGTCTGATCAGCACTGTAACGCTTTTGTAAAGTCAACGGCTTGATGGTGTAGTAAGGTGCTAGTTAGCGCCTGGTCAGCCGCTATTTGAACACTTTACTTAGAGGTAAATAAATATTTCATGAGTAAATAAATAGTACATAGTATATAATAAACAAATAATAAATAATATATAAATAGTAAACAATAAATAAATGACTAAGCAATATTTCTATTTCTTCTAGAGCACTGATGTCAAAAATTGTAGGCCAAACTACACGGACCAATTTGATGAACAAAAAACATTTAAATTCAAAAAAATTATAATTATTGAACGAATTGATAGTTCTCATAATATTCTAACCTATATATTGAATATAACGCTAGAAAAACTCAATCGAAGAAATATTTGCAAGCACCGAGAATCGAACCCTAACTGCCTAAGTTTATAAACCGCGTGCACTACCACTAGACTACCGAATATTATACTTAATTTCTAACTACAAAACAAAAATACGTATTTACAATAAATATTATAATTACTTACAAAATTCTTACAAAAGAGTGTACCCATATTTTAATAACATTTATTTAAATCTATAGGAATATTATGCTGGTAATTTTTTTTCTGCAAGGAAAAAATTCCAAATTAATATTACCAAAATTCCAAGAACTTGATATACGTGAAAAAAATAATTGTTTGGAGAATATACATTTTTTTTAATTGTTTTAAATATCCGGTAAATTTGTCCCACACGTACTGAGAAAAGCTTGATGATTGATACTTAGAATTCTTTATGTTCTGGAAGGAATCTGGGTCGGACTAGGCTGTCAAGACAATAAGAAAAAAATTTATTTACTATTTTGTATAACCTTATACATCCGGACAATTTTTCGAAATTAGTGAAAAAAAAACTTGGCTGATGTGCCAGACATGGCCCAGGCTCGACTATCAAGATACGGCTGCCTCGACGACGCCAGATCTGGGCTAGATCCGACTACCCGAAGATATTTCCACAATGGTATGTGGAAAAATGAGGCGTCGAAAATTTCTGACTTATGCTATCATTAACAACGGGTTATTTATAGCGTTGACTCAATGTTGGCACTTTACTTGTACTAAAAAAACGCTGCCAATAACTAATCATTAGTTCCCATAACAAAGCCAAGCATCGCCTGCATACTAGCGCAATGCGGGTGATATTCAAAATCCAAGCAATAATATTATAATATAAATAGTAATAAAAAATACGAGTAATATTGAACCCGCATCTCCTGAAAGTAAGCCTAGTTTCGGCTGAATACTGGCTCCTTACGGCCATGGTAAGAATTTCTGACAATCCCCAATCATTATTTCCCGAAGTTAAGCAAAACGTGGCTGCATTATTGCGCAACATGGGCGAAGTTAAAGATATAAGCAATGGCCTAACCGCAACTCCTGCAGTTATGCCAAGCTGTGGCTCAATACTGGCACAATATGGGCCAAGTAACATCTGACACCATTGGCCAACCCGTATCTAGTGGTGTAGTCGAGGCCTGGCGGGGCCTGGCGGTGCCAGGCCACTTATTTGTCACACGGAAAATTGTTCTATTTAGCATTAAAAGAGCCATCTGCACAATATTAAGAATTTAATTTGGAGACAGAATGAACCCCAACTTTAGGACAACAAACCACAATTAAAAATATATTTATGGCAATAGATGGAGTATAATGGATAATATTTAAAATTTCCTGAATATAGTAAACTATTACTGGATATCCCGGATCGTAAATTTATCTCTCTCAGAGTCTCAAGAGTCTCAGGCGCTTGCAATAAACGCTACAATGGTCTATACTCTATAGAACAATGACCGGTGAACTATTAGTAGAAGACTTGTTAGTAAGCAGGTAAAAATGTCGAACTTTGAAAAATAAATAATTTCGAAATTGGTAATCTGAGAATCAGATATTCAAAATCTACCATTTTTTTCGATTCCTGGCATACACAATTCGTTTGAAGAAGTTTAAAATTATATCAGTTTGACATAAGCAACAATATTATTGCTTGTACACTGGAAAATTAAAAATTTGTTAAATTTCGTCATATTAGCCTGTTTATGAACAATGGGAGCCTGCTGGAGAGGATCGGTCAATTTGAGCCTGGCGATAGTTTACCAGAAAATAGGCTAATGTGTCAACAAAAATAGGCGGGGTAGAAGCTTTTCAACCTAAAACTTAATTTCCTCTGAATTGTATCCAAAACATCCGCACTATATATTAAGAATTTAATTTTAAGAAAGAATGAAACCCACTTCAGGACAACAAGAAAGTTATATTTATGGCAATGGATGAATTATAATATTTGGAATTTCCTGTCTAAAGTAAGTCTTTTTTGTAGGAGTTTACAGTTTATATTCTATACCTTAAACCCATGATTATTATGGACAAATGAGTCTCGGAGTCTGATTCTCAGGCACTTTCAATAAGCGAAACAATTGTCCTTCAAGAAAGACAACAGCAAAGACTAAACTGAAGGAAGAATCCAGTCTCCGCCTGCGGAAGAAACATTCGATGATCCTTCATCGACTGTCAACACAATTTTCCTCGATATTTGGTCGCAGGAGCAATGCATAGAACGGAAATTATGGCACGCATGGTTAAACTGCAAGGGAGGATTTTTAGTTTGTAATTCGTGCTCGAGTTTAAAGTACATAGGTGAAGAAAAAATGCAAGGTATGTTTATAAGTACGGAATGGAGTAATTTTAGAGTGAGTCATAGTGGAGATACACGCGAGAAGAACCTAAAATGACTTAGAAATAAAATTCCTATTCATCAATCGTCAGATGTACATAAAAAAGTGGAAAGCATTTCACAGCATGCTAAAGTAGAAAAATTTGAAACTTTGATGTCAAAAAATCACGCAAGGTCCGTAGAAACCACATGAAATTTTTTTAATACTGCTTACTATATAGCAAAAAATAATTGTCCTTACGATGATCATCAAGATTTAATTTAATTGCAAATAAAAAATAATACAGATCTAGGTATCACATTGCACAGTCGTTACAGTTTGACTGAAATTATTGATTTTATAACAAATGAATTAAAAATGAAACTTGGTAAGAGTTTGAAAGAGAAAAATGTCAGTAATGATAGATGAGTCAACTTCAATATGTAAGAAATCAGCTCTTATTGTTTATATTGTAGTCGTACTTGAGACAGTAACTTCTAATATATTTTTAGATCTGATTGAACTTGAAAATCAAAAGGCTGAAACTATTGTTAACGCACTACTCTCTTGCTTGAAATCAGATGGCTTTGAAAACGATTTTCTCGAACAAAACTTGCTTTGTTGTGCTAGTGATGGAGCCAGTGTAATGCTTGGAAGAAACTCCGGCGCACAGTGAACCTTTTTTGAAATTCTGTCTCAAAATCGTAGAACTTTGGATTGGAATGACCTAGAGGGATATATTTTTTTAAATTAAAGAGAAAACCTTTCCGAATATAGAAAAATTATAGAGAAAGTCAAAAAAAATTATTTTGACCTTGAAAATCTGTATTGAAGATGGCATTTTTGGCAAAAAAAATCGTTTATTGAATACTAAGAACGCTTAGATTTTACGTTTTATGTGCTATACATGTTTTTATATCGATTTTTGCATGCCCAATCCGAATCTGATATGTAAATCACTGTAAGACAAAATCTAAAATGGCGGATCCAATATGGCGGACCAAAATTGTAAAAGGAACCCGATTTGACTAAAATCTGCTACAAGTGTGTTTTTCGGGTCGCTGATTTCAAATCCAGGGTCAAAATTCAAAAATTCAAAATTCAATATCGTCATTCGATATTGTGTCCATAGTACCATATTCCAAGTTGTTTCTATTCGTGTCTCATATGTATATATTTTATATGTTTTGTTAAGTTATTAATATAGGATGTATATAGTTGTATATAGTGTACATAAAGTAAGGGATGCCAATCTAACTGACAACCTCCACGTGGTGCATCCTGGGCAAATATGAAATTAGTTTGGCAAATGTCAGCAGTAAGCGAAGAGAAGTATTTTTCTATCTACCTAGAAGCAATTGGCACTGTGACTGGATAATTCACCGGGAAATGTGTTTTTAATGGAATAATTATGTTGCATTTGGTTTTTATTACACTATTGCGTATAACTTATTGCTGATGAGCTAAAAATAAAGTTGTCCTCTCATTATCATGGGATTGCATACATCTGAGGGGCCACTAAGTAGTTTTTATTTTTTAAAACTATGATGTAATACTTTGATCATCTCCGCAAAAATATATATTGCAGCCTTGAATGTGAGCATGATATAGGGGAAAAATGGATGGTGTAACAAAAGTACTTCCTGCAAAAGAAATTATTTAAAAATTGAAATAATTTTTTCAACCTCTTAAAATAAACAAAATTGGTTCTTGAATTTTTCGCAGAACCTTTTTAGTACCCACTATAACATATATTTTACCCACCAAGATCGGTCAAGCCGTTTTCGAGAAAATTTGATTTTTTGATTTTTCAAAATTTGCTTATAACTTTTGTAAAAAAATTTTTTTCAGTTGATACTTCGCGTAAATATATTTCATAGGGGTAGCCACTTACCCCTGCAGTATGGATCACATCCGAGCGGGGGCACCGAGACCATGCTTATCCTGCTACGGCCTTTGTACGCATTTCTTACCGTTCCCAACATATCTCAAAATTTATAAAAATGTGGGTTTAACAATTTTTGAAAAATTTTTATTACTGCAGTTACAAGATGACGAAGACATCCCTTCTTTGAATAACCAAATTTGTTTATTGTTTTGGCATATCTCATACCGCCTCACAGTTTTCCCAAGTTCGAAAATCTTCGCAAAAATTGAAAAAGAAAAAGTTTTGAAATGTAACATATTATGTACCCAGATAAATTAAGAACCTTTTGAAAATGAAGTAACTAAAAAAATGATTTTTTAAATGTTATAATCCGGTTAAAAATATTTGGTCTTGATTTTGTCTTGAATGTCTTCAATATGTCTTTAAGACCATGATGTCTGGTTCCGTCTCATCAGCTAGGAATTGGAGATATACGGACTTCTCTCGCATTTATAGCTGTAGCTGTGCCAAGACAAGACCAGGTAGACTTGCCTTAAGACAAAAAGTGTAAGTCTTGATAAATGTACCGAATTGCTCTTGAAGAAAACTATATTACAGATACGTGGCTCTCACATTTTTCAGGATCAAAATTACAAAAGTTTTCGTTTGTAAATTTTATTGTTCATTTTACTCCGACCTCTATAAACTATGGACCCCACTGGCAGGGCCTGTCATTTCCAGGAAGCAGGTAGCTAGGTTAGGACCAAACAGTTGACATCTGCTGATTATTAAAATTTTACAACCGCTAAGACTTGTAATTTGTTAATGACTAATTTTTAAATAATAAATTCGGAACCCGTCTGTCTCAAAAACTGCAGGCATATAAATTTGCCATAGAAAGATTAAAACTGTCATTTTCTAGAAGTACCTAGTTAACTGATGGAGATAGGAAAAAATGGACAACCTTTTTTAGATTCGCCATCCAAAGAACATACACTGAGAGAAAAGATGGGGCTGATTTAAAAAAACATTTTATTTAACCTAATTTGTTTGTTAAAGCTCAAAAATTTGATCAGCGCAAATAAACCTTTGGTTATTTTTAAAAAACACAACGAATTAATTTGGTCAATTAAAAGTAATTATTCATTGGATCATGTTTATTTGATTTAACCAAATAAATCTGTTTGGCGGAATATATTATTTTTTAGAAAATAATTTGGCTTAAGTAACGAAATAATTTGTTTGATTCTACCAAATATTTGCATTAAGTACACTAAAAAAACCAAAACAGATTATGCCAGCCCACCCCGGTGACCAGTTTGCGTGTCGAAAAGTTTCTGATGTGCGCCGTGTCGCGAATTGGTGAAAAAGTGAGTGAAACAAATAAACTGACACTAACAATGTCAACTTTTTTTTACACTGGCGTCTGAAAAAGTATCAGCAAATTTTGAACGTAAGTACAACCTTTAGTTTGCAGGGTTCACATCGGTGTAGGCAATCCAACCTCAAAATTCATAAGTGTTGAAAGAACCCTACACAAATGTATATGGGAAAAGCCTTTCTGTCGAATTTGGAAAGTCAAGATCTAGATATATTTTGATTGTACGAAACAACTAAATATTTTTTTGGATCAACCAAAATATTTGGTTCGATTTAGTTGAATCAACCAAGCATTTGATTGACCATATAGCAATGTATTTAATTGTTTGATCCAACCAAATTTTTGTTGTATCAACAAAAATTTTTTCTGAGTGTAATTATTGCAGATAAATAAACTTATTAAAAAATAAACAATAAGTACCATGTAGATAAATAATATAAACATTCTATAAAGTCTATAGCGAATTAGTGATGAGCCTCGGAGGCCTTCGTCTCAAGACATACATTTTTGTCTTCAAGTCGAAAATATTTGCCTTAAGACATCAAAAATAGTCTGGTTCCGTTTCACGAGGGAGGCATACAGAATATCTTGAAATTGTGTTGGATTGGTCTTTGCCCAAGACAAAATCTAGACCAAATATTTTTACCCGGTTTAGCGTAATTTCTAGTTGGCTTGAAGCGATTGACCGCCAGAGTAAAAAAATTTGGACTTGATTTTGTCTTGGGTATAGACTAATCCAAGACAATTTCAAGTTATTCTGTATGTCTAACTCGTGAGATGGAACCATACTGTATGGTCACGTGTCATGAGTTAGACATACAGAATAACTTGAAATTGTCTTGGATTAGTCTTTACCTGAGACAAAATCAAGACGAAATATTTTTACCCGGGGACATACTGATTTTACTATATGCGCATATTATCATCATTCGGCTGACACCTTGGTGGATGCGAACAAGCAATTATTGTGAGCGCTGTGGGAGCACTGTGCTTTAAATAAAATGATGGTTAACGTAGATAAAATAAAAAATGTGTGATTTTCAAGCAGCGCATGTTTGATGAAAAAAATTACAAACGTAAAATCTGCAGATAGCCCGCTGGAAATCATAAATTATTTCACTTATCGAGACTTGCCATTCTTAAGAACTGCGTTTTTCGCAAAAGCTCCGGAAATGTATACACCGGCGAGCCTACAGTAAGCCGGCTTACGATAAGCTACCTTAAATCAGAGAGCCCAGATTCACGTCGGCGCAGAAGACGCAGGGACTTCACGTGTGTATTTAAGTTATTTAAGTATTTAAGGTAGCTTACTTTAGGCGCGCTTAATTTACGCCCTCTGGTGTAACCAGGTTAATTAATTGAAACCCGTTTTCACTCATTGAGCCTAAATACGTTACTTTATGTGGCACAGGTTTGAAACCCGTTTAACCCCTTCGTTGGCAGAGAGAATTCGACAAAAGTGCCCAAAATGGCAAGAAAATTAGTTATCCTGAAAATTTGTATATGGCGGACGAAAATACAAAAAAGGATCAATTTCGATAAATCTTGGTACATAAGGGTTTTTGGGGCCACTGAATCCGAATCTGAAGTTAAAAATCGAAAATTCAAAATGGCGGACGAAAATACAAAAAAAAACGGCTCGATTTGGATAAATCTTGGTACTTATGTTATTCAGGTCGCTAATTACGAATCCGAATTAAAAATTGGAAAATTCAAAATGGATCAACAGTAGGATCTACTACACCGTATAGTAAATTCTACGAAGCCAACAGTAGGATCTACTTTGTATGGTTTAGTCTGTCCATTTTGAATTTTCCAATTTTTAATTTAGATTCGTAATAAGCGAGCTAAATAACATATAAGTACCAAGATTTATCCAAATCGAGCCTTCTTTTGTATTTTCGTCCGCCATTTTGAATCTTCGAATTTTGACTTCAGATTCGGATTCAGCGACCCCAAAAACGCGAATTTATCGAGATTTATCCAAATCAAGCCGCTTTTTGTCCTCAGCAGTGATGTAGACGATCGGAGTCGAGGAAATCTCTCTCTCTCTCTCGCTTTAATATCCTCAATTAGCTCATATAATCTATGAGAAACAATAATATTATATATTTATTATCATATGCTATAAATAACAGATATGAAAAGTTTAATTTCAGTTAGTGAAGAAAAATCGATGCACCTGAGTTTAAAGTCCAATGTAAAATAAATAATAAGTATGTTATAAAATATACTGTTATAAATTTCTATAGCGATTTTACTACAAATGTAATGGAAGCAATATGTATATACGTGTAGTAAATTTAATATACCATCATCTTGTAGAATTAATATACATGTATGGTAAAACACAGGGCTTGGAAGTTGAAAGTTCTTTGATGCACCCAAATCTGGTCAAATATTTAAAACTAAAGTAATAATCTGAAATTCATCGATTGTGTTCTTATTTATAATCAAATTGCAACGCACGGGTGAAATTTTCTTCAAAATTCACTGTAAATGTCAAAATTTTAACGTGAGTACCGCTGCTTTTAGGTTACGTGTCTTAATAATTCACTTAATTGAACTTTTCCACTTTAAACCCAGTATAATTTATGTTTAACTATAAAAAAATATTATGCTTCGTCATTTAGAATTGAAAATTACTGCCATAATTATCTTTAATTTGTTGAAAGTGAAAATACCTCACTTTTCTAAAAGTTTATCAATATACATGTATTTGAAATTTAATATGCAGGCTCTTAATTAATATATCATAGACCGCGTTTTTAGATTTAATATACAAATTTATAGTAAATGTATATTAAAATTGGAAACATTTTTAACAGTGTACAATTCATACTTTTGCTTTCATTTATTCTTTGACGGTACTTCTTAAGGCGTATTATTGGTTATCTGTGGGGGTACTTGGAAAGTGACCTATCGTGGTTCGATATACCTGTGTTTTGGGAAAGGAAGCTCCTGAAAACGATCAATGAAGCGTTAAGTGATGTTAAATACAAAAAGGTACTTTCACTCCCATGATAAAACGAATGAACATAGAGTCTGCGTAGCGTCCTCGCACCGCAGGCGTTGCCCGTCAAGGGTCGCACAGTTCTTCAAAGGATCCGATCTACATCGCTTCAAGAGCCACAAAAGCCTCTGTAATCTGTACCCGGTCATTCCATTTGAGCTGCTTTCCTTACAATAATGAGAGACTGTTCTTGTTCTCCATCCTGGTGGTCTTCAGAGATATCTTACACATCCAAGAGTTAAGCTTCAATTTTGATTTAGGTTTTTATTTTCTTATACGTTACAACAAAAAATATACACAAGTGACATTTTGGCGAAAAATAAGTTTTTGATATAATTGGATTTGTGAGAGTAAGCTGTGCGTCTGACAATAATAATTTTAATTACACTTTTGAATTATTCATAACAAAACATGAAAATGTTGATCAAAAAATAATTGTTCCAGTGTAAATGCTTATTGTAGTGTAGAGTGACAAAAAGTCAAAATTTTGATTAAAAAATTCGCAGATGACGTATTTCTGAGAGATCCTTAAGGGAGAATTGAGAACAATTTTTCCCTCCGCCAGCCTTTACACAACCGGAATCGGAAGTTGCCAGGCAGGCGCCAAAGTTTGTGCCAACGCACAACGTGTAAATGTATAAAAAATTAGACATTCGCGCGAATTTGAGGACTTCCGGATCCCGTTATAGATTACATGTGGCCAACCTAATTGGCTCATCCGGATACTAATTAAAATTCAAGTAAAGATGTCTTAACTCTCCCTTGAGCATCTTTAGTATTTCTCACCTGATTTAAAGTTGTTTTTTTTCTACTGAAGCTTATTAAATTCCAAGTAGGTCTGTTAAGGCTAATTTTTGTTTAATTTGTTCATTTATTATTTAAGTTGAAAAATACCAAACCCATAATTTTTTTACTATCTATTTTTCTCTTTTTAATACTTCCTGAAAAATGCGTATAATTAGTAAATTTACTATCAGTGATTGAAAGTTTCCATTATATATATTGAAATTCTTCATTTCTTTAGTTGCTATGAACAAATTAATGGATAAAGCCGGCATCTACTTCATCTTGGCTGTTTTGAATGCATACTTTATACTGATACATTACATAACGATTATCTGTGTACAAAAAGGCAAACCTAAGTAAATTTTATTATAACAACTGTTTAATAATATAACAATTTTCGTTTAATGTTAATCTCTTGGGTCAAGATCCCGTGTGGAAAAATTTCGTGGCAGTCTTGAATCATGCTAAAGCCAGTACAGTTTTTCTCAAGCCTGTCTATTCACGCAATACTAGCCTGGCGCTACACTGGTGCTGTCTAGTTTTGCTACGTGTTTGATTAAAACCTTTCTGCTGTCTAGTCCCAGTCTTGGCGCTATCTAGGACATATATAAGATAGTAAACAATAATTTTTGAAGGTGATCGAAATCTTAATACAAGAACGGTATTCTTAAAAACGATTTTTCTAAAGAATGTTTAAAAACATTTTCTTTCAATTGAATTACATAGAAAAGTTATAGTAAAGTTATAATAAATTTATATTGAATTTATAATAATTTTAATATGTATAATGCTATGCAAAATGTTGATATTCCAGAAAATCAAATATTAATATAAATGATTTATTTAATTTATTTTAGTTATTCATTTGTTGCGTAAATGATAATTAAGCCTAACGTATTAATTATTTGAAATCATAAAGAATCATTATTTTGTAGCCTAATCGCAAGTAAAATCATACAAACTTTATTTTTCTCAATGATTTATTCACACAACAAGCACTTTTAATGTTTTGAAAATTGTTCATGTTTTATTGAAATAAATATTAGGATATAATGAATTGGAATTCATAACCGACAAAAATCAACAAAAATTTAACTTTTAGATGGCCGAGGTGTTAAGGTGACGGGACAAAGTTACAAGAATATAATAGGAAATTACATCAGAAGTTCGACACCTGGCGTATATACAAGAGATTTGCCGAAACTCATTTCTTCATTTTTTTTCTGTACAAAAACTTTTTTTATATTTTTAATTAATTGCAAAATCTATATATTGGACTTTTATGGGATAACAAATAATTATATGATTTAATTATTAATTAATTTTTATCAAAATAGCCGATCTGTCTAGAGACTAGTCGATCCGAGCGTTACATTCCAGTCTATCCACTGGACAGTCAGCCTGTGGTGCGCCAGTGTCGACTCAAGGCGGACGAGACAGAAACGGTACAGCGCTACGAAATTTTTCCACACGGGATGTTATCTTAGATAGGAGTGATTCTCCCGAAATAAAAAAATAATTTTTTTTTTCAAAACTTTCTTCTTTGTAAAATGATCACTTTGAGAGAATCACCCAGAAATAAGAAATGATCATAAAGAAAGAAAAAAATTCCTTATTAAAAAATGCTATGTAGGTGAATTTGTTTCTAACAATTGCTTATAAAAATAAGAATTGTTGTTGAATGGTAATACATTGTTGCAAATCCTCGAAATGAAAGAAATTATCACACAACAAATAAAAATTGTCCATGTTCAGAAACGGAAAATAAAACAATTGTTTATAGAAAATAAGAAAATATGCCACGGTCCTACTGGGAGCCACTGCCATTCAAAAATGACACCGGCTCCCAGCAGACCGTGAGATGGGTGGCCACAGGGCACGATGAAATCACAACGATAGCGGGGAAATCCTTGTGTGTTTTGAGGACACGAAGCGTCCCAAGGATGATAGCTTTCTGCATCCATCTCGCAAGTGCCTGGGCATATTTTTGGCACCGATCACAGGGACAATTACTTTAACCGAATATTTTGGGTACGATGACACTATTTAAACTACTTATATTTTGAGCCTAATCATAAAAAAACAGTAATTTGTCATTGAAAATGGCTTTAGTGTTTTTCAAAATATTCTCATTATGATCTGCAAACTTTTGCATGCATTTAAACCATTTATCAGAGCATTTTTTCCATTTCGCTTGAGACACCTCCAACATATGGTTTTTGAGCAATTGTCAAATTATGTGGGATGCAACGAGAGCAAATCTTTTTCACGGTTAAATGATCATGCAATATTTCATGTGTGCTGGTGGAACTAATACCTAAGGTTGCCTCAATTTCACAGTATGTGAGATTATATATATATATATATATATATTGTTTTTATTATATTTTATTATGTGAGAAGTTGTAGGCTCCGGAAGCTACAATCATGGTTTCTTAAAGCAACCCATCCCGACGCAACTGAAACGTTTACGTCATGCACTTCTGCTCCTTCTGTCCTATAAGGCAAGCAAGAGCGGGAAATTTACGCGAGAGAACATCGTTCAACACTATTCCTGGGAGTCAGGTCTCTAGCCGCGGATGACCTTACGCGGCAGATGGGACAGTTGGAGATGAAGGTTTCACCTCTGGATACTTTTTTAGAGCTACCAATCTTTGTAGAATGTTATGAGGAACTGTGTTGACGGACCAGATGAAGTGATCCCAGAAGAACAGCATCTTTGCATGTTTGCAATTTGCATCTGGTTCGTGATGGAATGAGCCTGACGCTGGCAAGCCGGAATCTTGTTGAGTTGGCTAAAAATGAAGCTTTCATACCTCCAAGACAGCCGATTATGAGAACTACAAGATGGGATTTGTAGCCTTGGTACAGCTTGTTCAGCTCGAAAAGAAGCGCTGGATATTTCGCCCGTTTTTCTTCCTCCTTTGCCATTAACATCAGCTGGTGCCGAGAATTCAATCACGTAAATGATCTTGGTCTTCAGATCTTGGAGGAAAATATCAGGCTTCGTATCACTGATACTTTGAGTGGTGGAGAATGAGAAATTCCAGTAGATCTTACACTGATCATTCTCCACAATGGACTCGAATTCTCCCTGGGCGTATGGCAAGACGGGAAATAGATCAAACACCATATAAGTGCCTAATATGGTAATATAACACTTTTAAAGCCGCACTGTGTCTCTTTACGTACCCATAACGTGCATACTTTGAGCATCCACTGAGAACATGTCCAAGTGTGTCTGGCTCTTACTTACACGCTAGGCAGTTAGTATCGCCTACAGGTATATTCATTATGCGCTCGACGTAAACTAAGGTGTCTATAACGCCCGTCTTGACAGGCAAAAAGAAATCCATATTATTTATATTATTATTTATATTATATGATTATTTATAATTTTATTATTTTATTATATTATATATGAATATATATATAT
>CAKNWT010320182.1:0-17096 GCA_932066315.1 Andricus coriarius
AGATCTGGCCCTTCCAAGATTGGCGTTTTTAAATTTCTTGAGGATCGAGACGGTCGGTAGCTATCAGGAGTTTGGCTATTATCACGTCTGTACATTAATGGTTCTTTCCATTCATGGATGATGTTGTGTTAATCGGTACAAATTATGATTAATCTTGCGTCCACATTATCTGTTGGCATAGGTGACGGAGGTTGTTATGTAGAGTCGATATAATGGACAGTGGCTGCTTTTGTTGGGCTGACACTAGTCAAATGTAGCGACTGCTGTTACGTGTGTGCCAGGGGATCCATATAGACTGTATGATCATCTAGTCCCATGCATGGGTCAAAGGCCTATAATTGTACTCACTTACGGCTGTACATGTGAAAGGATTATCTTTGACAGCCATTTTCCTCTCACTTGGGAATCGACTCAGTTGCGCTGTCTATTAAAAACTTCAACTAATATTGATCCTTAATTTTTTAATTCCAGCTTCGCTAGCCTTCCGAGCAGCAGCAGTAGCTGTTTCTGTGTCAGCGGAATTATTGTTTTGGTGATATTGAAATGGTCTTGAAATGTTTAAAGGGTGATTTAAGTTAACCCATACTCCTATTCCTGACCTTGCTTTTTGTGCATCCTTACTAAAGACACTCGCGCTATCTAAATACACTTCTACGACTCGACCGTATAGTGGAAGGAACGGCGGGTTCTAAAGTGGGAGCTTGGGAAGCGCAGTTTTTGGAAGAGGATCTGTTTTTACAAGCATTGATGCGGCTGCTTCTAAGCCATGTAAAACACTGTAGGCTTTTCGAAATTCCGAGTCTTGATAATTTTCGCTGTCTTCGTGGTAAGCTGATGAGTCGTCCAAGGGAGAAGGATCTACTTTGTCGGGAGGGTTGTTAAGAGTTTGAGGTAAACCTTTATTTTTTATTAATTTTTTCCTGATGCAGCTCTTGTCTAGATTTTGAAGCTGATAGGACGCTGGAGAAGCCACATATGACTCGTCAGAATCATTTAGTGAGGAAATTTATTTCTGTCTTTCTCGTATTTTGAAACGGTTTGAAGAGGTTTAGGGTCAGGTCTTATAGGTTTGAAGGAATAAAATCTCTTGATGGAAAGTTCATTAATGGAATTCGGGGATTTCAATGTCGTTGGACTAGCTCCTACAGTGTTTAGTTTAGTATTCGAGGTCCTTTCTACTGGTTTAACCCTCTTCAAGCGTACAGTACCCTCTGTGTTGAGTTTCTTTTCCTGAGTAACTCCTTGTTGCTTAATAGTAGCTCTAATTACCAGAAAAGCACGGTGATTCGTTGATTAGACATGGATTACCAGCACCCGAATTTCCGATGAATTAGATTGTTCAGAATTCGGAGCTCAGATGGAGACTCCTTTTGCCTAGAGATATGAAATGCGGCATCTGTTATCGTCCTTTCCTGGTATTTTTACGGTCTTCTATATGAAGTACATATTTAAGTGGCTCTTTTAGCATCTTCGAGTCACGGATGTCTTCAGGGAGGCCTCCGATGAATGCGCCACGGGCTCATGAGACATTTCAGTCTATCGAGAAAGTCATTCACGTTAATTTTATTAAATTGCTTATCGTGGATACTTACGCATGCAGTACCCGAGAGTTTGCTCAGGTTATATACACCGCAAAGAACAAATAAAAGGACGCCCCCTCCCCCCGGGTATCTTCGCGGCGCTAATCGCCGTATTAGGCCTTCACCCTATCTGGTTTTGAGTAACCTTCGGTTAAGCATGCTTCCTATCCAGCTTACTAGATGGTCTGGCACGCTATAACTTGAAGCATCCCGACAGATGACTTTTGGAGGTGTACTGCTGAAAACAACCTCTATTTCCAAGAATTTGCAGACGTATTCAAGATGCCACTCTAATTTTGCCACACCTCGACCAGTCTCTCTAGCGTCTTCAGAATGAAGGATGTCAATCTAATTTTTGTCTGAAAAATTTTACTTTTGATCTTTCCTTTGAGTTCCTTAATTTAGGGATTTTGTCTTGAATTTTATTTCGTTTAAATATAATATAAATATATTTTGTTTATGCCTACTTCTATAAGTTTTATTTCCTAATTCATTATTAACATGGTTCATTCAGTACAAAGTATATTTATTTTTCCTACTGCATTAGTGAATAAAGTAAAATAATTTCTAAGTAAACTGCTGAGTTTAAACTTTTTCCTAAATTATTTGCTTAACTTTTGGTGGTTCCTCAATATCTTCTTCCTTTATCATTTCCTTAACTTTCTTAAATTTTATAATTTACTTTTATTTGATATTTTTTAATCTCAGAATTAGTTTTACAACTCATTAGCAGATCTTAAATTGCTATTATAATATATCTATATCTTTCTTGTTTGACTGTTTACCATTTGTTTAAGACTATTCTTACTTATCTTATTTATCTTACTTTTATTAGTTCCCTGACTAATTGATTCATGTGCACCTTCGCTAATGTTGGCTTCTTGGGTTAGAAACTATTAAAGTTTGGGAAATATATCGTGTAAGGGAATATGCATTAATTTTGGAATATCCTTATTGGAGCTTAATTCGAGGGTTTGGGAATTTTTTATTTTCCGGGGTAGGGTGTAATTTCTAATTGCAGGTGATTAATTACGTTTTGTACATTCTATATGGTTTTCGTCAACTTCTTTAGTACTTCCTAAGCTATTGTTATACGCAACTCGCATAGAGTGAGCCTCTTTCTCCATTCTGAGTAAAAAAGACCCTCTCGCAGACGACGCTTAGTGAATGCTTAGACAACTGTTTTAGATATTAAGACATTAAACAATAATTTCGACTATATATTAGGACATTAATGTAAATCGGTCCGAAAATCGTCATCCATGGGACACGAATGAGTATCGCGGATGGAGAATAAACATTATCAGGTTAGTATCTTGATCTTTTGGTTGCCTGAGAGTGAGGGTAAAAGATAAGAAGAGATTCATTTATAATTCTTTGAATACAACTACGGATAAACTTGCTCTATTCAGGTCTTCTGTGCCATGAGGGAGAATTTGACCACTGACGACGGATGATATGCAAATTTTGATAAGAGAGCGTGATCGCGATTACAGGATCTCGAAAAGACTCTGGGAACCTTCAATGTACGATAGTTAGAGGGCATTGAGAAATGCTGTAGGCGGCTACTCAGAGAGGCAAGAGTTTTCTGCAATACCACTAGATTAATGGGCCTGGTACAGTCAAACGATTTGTAGATGGAGTTAAGATCGTGAGGTTTAGTCAGAGTTAACTTTCATTTTGACAATGATTATTTCCACTTTGGAGACATTTCTTCCCTCACACTAATTGAGAGCCCAGAACGTATTAAAACTGAGGTGGAAGGGGTGGATGGTTAACCGAGTAGTTATATCATTAAAGCTTCGCCCATTATTTTTCCACACTTACTTAATCTCGTTCACAACTCGCTTAGAACTCAGTTGGTATCCTCTCTTATATTGCTTTGCTTTGACGATTGTTGTGCTGTTTGGAATGATTTGACTAGTGGAATGATTTGGTAAAGAATATTTTTCTAATTCCATTGCGTATTTAGGTTGTTGGTATTCTGAGAGCCAGTAAGTTCCTGGATAATAATCTACGGTCTTTATAAGAGTTCTTAGCATATCAAAACCTAAAATGCCTAAAGACTTACTTTAATGCTTGACACGTCTGTTTGTAAGATTATTTATAATACACCCCCAAAAAACTACTATTAATTTTCGCAGTGTATGTATAAAAATTTTATATTTTGTATCCTTGATTTTTTCTAGCAATGTTTTGCCTACATAAGAGTGTGGAACCCCGGCATCGACTAATACTGTGAACAATTTATTGTCACATTAAGTTAGGACGTGAATCCGCGTATCTGACACCTCGTCCTTATCAGAATTAAGTGGTTTGGGTGATTTTGTAATTTACAGGAGTACTTTTTCTTTTATTAACCTTTCATTATTTTCCCTAACTTTTGAATTTCAATATTGAAAATTTCTTTGCCAGTCTGAATTGCAATGTGCACTATCATGCGCGCTTGGATGTGCGTTTCCACTTATGTGGTATTTATCTGCATTATGAAAAACTTAGTTTGATATTGTGACAGGACCGTAGGCTGATATTTAGGTCCTTGTTTTTTTGAAAGTAAGGAAATCTGTGATGTGAAAAAGAGTATTGATTTCTGTGATTTTTCCCTCTTTTATAACAATTCTGGGTTTGGTTAATATGTCAGTCATAACTTATCATAATTTTACCTAGGAAGAAGGGTCGAATGCATGGGCCACCCTTAATCAGTGGGATAGGTGCGTGCTATAGAGATGGAGAGAGAACCCATCGGATCAGTATGGAACGGAGATTCGAGGCCTGCAGATATGAGAAGGTTCGAGATTGCGACTGCCTGCGGTGTGTGACAGGGGTGGATCCTCTGTAAATTATGCTCTTAATATGTTGACCAAGTGATGCGCTCTTAATTTGTTGACCAAGTGATGTGCTCTTGATTTGTTGAACATGTGATGTTCTCTTAATCTGTTGACTCCGTGATTTTCTGTTGAGTTGTTGAGAGTGGCGAGGATTGACTCCTTGAGAGTGGCAAGGTGTTGCCTCTCATGTACCATTCATTTTGGTTATGCTTGCAAGGTCTGTGACTTTGAAGATAAGGTAAGAGAGATCTCTCCTAGGCTTAAGTTCACACCAAGATGTGTAATATGTTTAAGTTGAATTGCACTCTCTGTTAATTTTGTGTGTTAGATTGATTTTTAATAAATGTGTTTTGCCTCATCGGCTTGCCCCGGCTTTTCCCTCAAACCGTGAGTGTTTATATGTCTAGGCAAGTTGTTGTTGAACGTGGTTGATCCGCGAAGATTGCTGCATTTTCATTTTTACGAACCCGACTACTCATTCCTTCTGAATTTCTCTTATACGACATTTGCAAAACTTGTAACAATACAAATATTGGCCCTTCAGGTGAGGAATGAGTGATCAGGGTTCTTTGCGTTGTCTGACTCTGCTTTATTGTTTGGTTCGTCGAGCAGGTACAGGGCAGGGTCGAAATGTACTGTTGACATTTTCGCTTTAATGAACAGCTGTAACCGTGTGGCCTGGCTTTCTCGGATCAATTTGCCAATTATAGAGGTGGATTGTTTATATCCGTAGAGGATTTAAAGGATTAAGCATTGTTAGATTTAAAGTGGTAGCACTATGGCGCCCGTGCCTCTATGAAGGCTCACTTCGCAGCAAAATGCACGTATGCACGCAACTGCGACGCACACGGAGATAATAGGTCGAGACGACGTTGAGACTGATCCTTACATTATTAAGAACATTTTTTTCTAGAATGGAAAGTGTATATGAGGATCTTCTAGACGGATTCCTGAATATGTTATCCCTATTTAATGGCAATGCTGATCCTCTTATTCAAGTTCACAAAGATATGTCAATCGATAAATTGGACACTGCAAAGTTACCGAAACATGATCTTCCAAAATTCTCCGGTAATTATCAGGATTGGGAGAGTTTTTCTGATCTATTTACTTCGCTCGTGCATTCAAAAAAGGCAACGGATGCTACCAAATTGAGTTATCTTAAGCTTTGTTTACCGGGAATAGCGACAGATCTAGTTAAAGATGTAGCTACCACTGAAGCGAATTACCTCACAACTTGGCAAGCTCTGACACAACGATTTTATAATCCTCGGCTTATCGTGAATAACCATATAAATGCTATAATGAATGTTGTTACTTTGAAAAAGGAGCCGGCCGTGGATCTACGTGCGTTTGCTGATGAAGCACGGCGTATACTTCGCGCTTCATCTAAGATGAAAATACCCGTCGAGAATTGGAATATATGGTTCATACATATATAATCCGCGAAGTTGGATCCGGAAACTCGAAAAGCATTTAAGTCGGAGTTGAGCGCGAGAGATCGTATAGCGATCGTAAAAGTAGAAGAAAGCTCGTCCCCGGGTTCTTCTGGATGGAGGTCGTTTCAGCACTTCCCCAAATTCTCAGAATTCGCAGATTTTCTCGAGAAACGTTCGCTGATGTTGAGCATGACGCTCCTAACAACAAAGCCGAGGTGAACAACGATGCGACACCGCAGAAGGTAAACGCGCTAACCGCCAGCATCTCCAAATGGAAGCACACAGTTATGCCCGCCACAGCTCAGGTCACTCTTCGTGGGATTACCCAGATGTCCTGTCGATATTTCGTTATTGGGAGTCGGAGAGAGGTCTTCGGACAAACCTAAGGTCATGACATCACTCACATTACAGTTGATAATTAATCCAGATTTTCAAATAAAAACGGAAGCTCTCGTACTCCCCCGCATTTCGACACACTTAACGGAGCGTAGTTTCATGGATATAGATCTAGATCAGTACGCGGGCATAGCTTTATTTGATCCTTAATTTTACTTTAGAGATTCTGTAGATATAATAATAGGAGGTGAAGTTTACGGGCAACTATTGCTGCCTGGTGTACGCAACTTCCCCGAGTCAAATCTGATAGGTCAAGACATAGTGCGTGGATGGATTCTATCGGGAGGAATAAAAGCAGGCTCATCACGGCGGCCGGAGCACCTTCCTCGGTTGTAGGTGCGGGTGCTGCATTGTGTTTCAGCAACTGATCTGAATGACTCATTGCAATGATTTTGGACTCTCGAGGAATTGTCGGACACTGTTCACAAATTAAAGCCCAAAGATGAAGCCTGCGAGACACTTTTTCGTGAAGAACATGCGCGCGGCTCTGATGGTCAGTATGTGGTGCGCCTCCCCTGGCAATCAGATCCACCGGCTACGGCCGTGGAAACCCGACGCATGCCGTTCGGCTCACTCTCGAATATGTATCGTCGGTTTTCACGCGACACCAAACTCTCTGAAGCTTATCGCGACCTAATGATTAGGTATGAACAACTCGGGCACATGATGCGTCTTCGTGTGTCACAGATCGATAACTCCCATGCATCGTATTTGCCTCACCATGCCGTGGTATAGTCCAATCAATTTTTTTCTTTAAAATTGCGAGTAGTTTTTCATGCTTCTAGGCTGAGACGAAAGAAGCATTGCTTGAACGGCTTTCTCATCTCAGGACCGGCTCTTCAAAGTGATCTCGCTTTAATACTACTTAATTGGCGTAAATATCGTTGCGTTTTCACGTCCGATATAGTTAAAATGTTTCGGCACATGCGCGTTGCCATAGAGAATCAGGATTATCAAGGGATCCTATGGTCAATTTCAAAGCATTGGCTGTTGCGGAGACAAAACGTGCTGTTCTTTCGAATATCGCACGTTTGTTGGATCCCCTCGGATGGCTTTCATCGGTCACAGTCACTGCTCAAATTTTAATGCAGGATTTATGGATCCTAAGATGTGACTGGGATACGCCTTTGCCCATTGACGTGCTGCATAGGTGGGTACAATATTGTAATTCATTAGAAGATCTATCTGAATTATCCGGGGATCGTTGGTTAGGGGCTTATTCTGGTCAGTCTTGTCTGCTACACGGCTTTTCCGATGCATCTTCGCGTGTCTATGCGGCTTTGGAAAAGGTTCGTCGCGAATCGGGTTTCATATATACAGACAGAATTACCTATTGCTACTTGGTCTCATGTTCCCAGTAAGTAAAACTCGGCGAATTTAGCGACCCGCGGTTCTAAGCCTTCAGAGCTGATCAATAACGCCATGTGGTGGCGCGGACCGACTTGGCTCTCATTGCCATCTGAAAATTGGCCCCAGGCGACAACAAGCGTGCAAATGTTGCATCCGCGGATTTCCCCGGCTGAACCGGAAATTCTCACAAAGTTCGTTTCTCTAACACGACTGATTCGTGTATTGGCGCGCTGTTTACGGCCGCTGATACGCTTGCGGAGACTCAAGCTTAATATGAGTGTGCTTTGTCAGTTCCTGACGACCAAAGAACTTATCAGAGCTCGAAACTCCGTTATAAAATTAGCGCAATCGTTTGGTTTTACTACGGAAAATGATATGTTCAAGTCTGGAAAGTCCTTGCCTAAGCCTCACGTGTTGCATAAACTTATTCCAACTTTGGAGAGCATTGGCATCATGCGCGTAGGCGGACGTCTTGCGCATTCGCAATTATTGAGCGATGCGAAAAATCCACCGATTTTACCGCACTCCTCAGCACTTAGCCTGTTAATCGTGCGTCAGGCGCAGGATTCTTGTCTTCATGGGGGACCTACACTTACTACTAGCATTGTAACACGCCAGGCGTGAATTTTAAGTAAAAAGCGTTTGATCAAATCTGTATGCACAACTGTATTACGTGTCAGCGTGTCAAAGCTAGAATGGCGCATCAACTGAATTTCGTCCGCTGGATTCGACTACGCAGGACCAATTCTCTGTTTTGTAACTCGAGCCGCTCACTTGGAAATTGTAAGCGACTGTACCTCAGCGATGTTTATAGCTTCTTATCGGCGGTTTGTCGGCCGACGTGCCATCTGCCGTAAACTATTTAGCGACAATTCGACGAATTTCCACGCGGCTGATAAAGAATTAAGTGCTGTGTTTAACGCAGCGTCCGACTTCTACCAGACTGCTGCAGCTTTACTTGCCAACGACGGTACATACGGCTAGATTCTGCTAATTTATTCTTGCGGCTAGCTTTGGATACTTAAATAAGAAGAGTCAATGGTGTTCTCTTCTCACACTTCGGCCACTTTTTTCTGCCAAAAAATGAAAAAGAATAACATCCCTACTTTCCGATATTTGGAGGCAAGCCGGCATCTTTAGAATGTTCCAAGCTTATTAATAATAATTTTTCTATTTCCAAGGCAGTGCTTCCGAGTAACTGTCGCTAAAGAATCCTATTTTGAAAGCCTAAAAAATAAACTTTTCAGTGTTAACCATTTTTTTCTATATAGGCATAACAGACTCTATAAAAACCGCGGTTGTGCCCTATAAGCAGTTTGTTGAAATATAGATTCAATTACAGCAGAATACCTATTGAATGCTGCTGGGTGTGTTGATATAGATTATGTTGCAGTTAGTCTTACAGGTGAAAACTGAAAATATGTATATCTTGCTTCTACTTTATATCCCACCTGGTATTCACTTAGATTCTATTAGATGCTTTCAACTTGATAACTCTATCGCATATTTCTTTGATCTACAGCAAGCAAATAAAATAGTAAAGACTAATTGCTTCTGTCTTGAATTAGTTGTTGCGGATTGTGATTGTGAACAGGAGATGCCGTACTATCGTATTGTACAGGAGGCTATCACCACCCGGCACTGAAAATAAATATAAAATTTTACTGCAAAATTTCTGGAAAGAGCAATGCAATTTCTGCAAATGATAATAATGTCCCAAGTTTTATCTTCAGATTGGGTTACTACTCAGGATATACGTAGATCGAAATAATCAGAACAGGTCTTTTCTAGATTTGTGTAGAACTGCGGATGAAGCTTTTCAAATAAAACTAGTACTAATGTCTACCCTCCCTGGTTTTAAGGAGATAAAATTTGTGGTATAAGAGTGAAAAATATTTATTGGAAACAAATTTCGATTTTCCATCTGAGTTCCATCATGAACAGTACTGAATATCTAAAATGAGCACTAAACAATGAATCAGGCAGACGCTAAATGATTTTGAACGAGGTAGAGAGGCGGAGCTCGCGTTTAATCTGTCGTCATTCTGGCGCTATATTAAAAACCAAAAGGAGTTACTGCACTTCCTGAAATAATTTATTATAATGGTACTGAGTTAACAAATTTTATATTGATATGGTGATAATGTGCATATACCACCGAATAATTAGAATTAATCCGCAATGAAGTTTGGGAATGAGTATTTAGGTAGGGTTAATACAAAATAACAGTTGAATAGGTTACCGAAGCAATGCAAGCTCTACCTCCAAAGAGAAAAGCGTGAGCTGACCTTGTGCCTAGCTTCATATTAAAAGATTGTTGTTCAGTATTGGTAGAACCTTTAAGTCTCATTTTTAATGTATCTATTGAAACTAGGATTTTTCCGCAGTTTTGGAAAACGCAAAAGATTTTTCCTGTTTTAAAAGGTGGTGATAAAATCGATATTTTAAATTATCGACTAGTTCGATTAATCTCTAATTTCGCAAAGATCTTTGAGAAATCGGTGCTGGTTTAAAATTTGGACGCCGGGTAAATGTCATCTGTTCTGATTTCTCGAAGGCCTTTCATGAACTAGACCTTACTATACTGATGGAGGAACTAGGCGACTTGGTCCTGGCTCCAAATCTTTGCAGGCTTCTCCATCGTCATCTCCAAAATAGAGGTCATTATGTGCAGTATGAGGTCTACACTCCAGATTCTCTGTTCATGATCTAAGAATAATATTGGAAATGAATTTGTCATTTAAAATTTTTATAAGTAATGTCATGGCCTCTGCAAATCGGGAGCTTGGTTGGGTTTTCAGAACGTCGAGACATTTGAGAGATCTTTTTTTCATGTAAAAATAAAACAAACAAAATTCCTCGATAGCATCGTTGTAGTAATTTGTTCTACTATTCAGCGAAACAGGTTGCAGGCAAGGCAGTTTTCGAGCTCGGATTTCCCTTTGGGCGATCCTTGCGAGAAAAGGAAAAACTACCATCCGTTGTGACTCAAGTCTACAGGTAATGAAACACCCACTGTGACCAACACTGATTCATTCAGGGGCGAACACACCGTATACGAAAACTAGGGATTGGGGGTAGATAATATCATTAAATGCAGCCTGTGAAATAAAACTGATAACAATATAATATCTTATAATCAATTCGCCCCCGAATTCGTGCATGCAATATTCACGCCGAATCATGCAGTGTAACAGTACAATTTTCTGCAACTTACCCCGAACGTAGTACCGTGTTACATTAAATCACAATATACAAGCATCAGTATAAAAAGGCAGATTATACAAACATGCAAGATATCAATAATCTGTGTCGCTCTATTTCCTCCGAAAAATAACAGATTTATTTGCATTGTACACCAACTTTGCATGTTTGCACAACTCAGGGACTGCCTACGAAACAAGTGCAAGAGGCAAAAAAGTTTTATTTTTGCTGAGTGAACTGAAACCGCTGTTATAAATTTGTTTTGTTAATAAAGAAGTAAATTGTTCACAAGAAAACTGACCAAGATTTCGAAAACCGAACCAAGATATTCGTTATCAGTGAACAATTGTATACCATTTTCTTCATCATGGGTGAATGGAACATTTCCGAATATAATGATAAACTGCTTGTAAGAAATGCAGTATTTGCCCAAAAGTAACATTGTGAAGTAAAAATTCCGTTCTGAAACGATTCACAGTTCATGTTTGGGACAAAATCACGTACAAGTGTACATAGAATACAGTCAAATTATCTAAAAGAAGGCCATTTGATAGAAAAATTAGCAGCTGTTCCTATTTATTTCAACAAATGCACGTGCTGTAAGTTTCTTCACGAGGAAAAAAAATGCGCAGTTGAATTTTTTATTTCAATATATGTTTGAAAAATTAAAATTTGAAACCTTTTTGTATAATCTCTCAGGTTCAAAAAAATTATATAACTGGTTATTGCAGATAGCCCCTGAGGTGTGCAAACATGCAAAGTTTCTGCATAATGCTAATGCATCTGTTATTTTTCGGGGTAAAATTGAGCGACACAGATTATTGATATCTTGCATTATTTTAAAACCTTTTTTTATACACAGAGCTTGTATATTGTCATTTAATGTAACAAGGTACTACTTTCGGAGTAAGTTAGGGAAAATTGCACAGTTAGACTAATTCGGCGTGAATATTGCATTCATGAATTCGGGGGCGAATTGATTATAAGATATTATATTGTATAGAGTTTTATTTCACAGTCTGCAGTTAAACATATTATCCACCTTCGACCACTTATACCCAATCTACCTTTTGGGACTTCACCCACTCATTTGGAAAGGAGCCTCTAGTTTTCGTATACGGTGTGTTCGCCCCTGAATGAATTAGTGTTGGTCACAGTGGGTGTTTCATTACCTGCAAACTTGAGTCATAACGGATGGTAGTTTTTCCTTTTCTCGTTAGGATCGCCCAAAGGAAAATCCGAGCTCGAAAACTGCCTTACCTGCTCCCTGCTTTGCTGTATAGTAAACCATAGTTATAGCATAGTTATCGCAAAACTGAGGAATGCTGTGGCAGCAGCTTTGCCGAAATATCTCAGCTTATAAGCGCTCCAAAGTACGATTTGTATTAATTCTTTAGATTCTAAATTAATAAACAACTTTTTAAATGATTATGTATTTCAAAGGAAAGGAAAAACACAATGAGCACAAAGTTTGGTTCTTGTTTCCAACATTTTTCTGGCTTTACACCAGAGAATTAATCGCCTTTTGCTGATAAGATGAACCATTTAGTTAGTTTTCTTACCAAAGACCAGCGTCATAAAAAATAATAGTGGTTATAATATGTACAGGGTACGTACCTGAGGCCCTGAGTTTTTTTTTAGCGAGGATACATTGAAGTCCGTGCGCATCATAATGAGTGAATTAACAAATAAAGAAAAAGTTTACCTCATCGAGGGCTACTTGTCTAGGGGCACGATATATGCTGAAGCGTTTAGGGCTTTTCGAATCGAATTTGGTATACATAAAGTAGCCAGTGAAACTACTATGAGAAGGTTATAATATTGAGGTTATGTCTTCCAAATATACCAGTGGTAGTACAGTAGTATGCCAGTTGTGACGCAATCTTGTTAATTTTGCAGAGGCATTGAAAAAGTTAAATTTGGCACATTAGAAGATCACAGACATGATTTTCCAGGACCATCGTACACAAAAACATCTAAAGAAAATATGGTAGAGGTGGAGGAATAGTTTTAGAAAAACCCTAATTCCTATATACCTAATGCAGCGCAGGCACTAGATTTAAACCGAGGAAAATTGAGATTAATTCTGAAGAACTTTTTGAAACTTTAACCTTTCAAAATCTCTACACATCAAAGGCTAACGCAAGCTGCGATGGCAAACGGGTGGAGTTTTCCAAGCTGATGCTTCAAATGTTCAACGATGGAGAGATCGATCCAGATCACATCGTTTTTAGTGATGAAGCACATTTTTAGCTAAATGGCTACGTGAATGAACAAAATGTTTCTTTTTGGGGAAGTGAAAATCCACATGACTTTTTCTGTGGGGTTTCATTAAAGACATTTGATAGGGCGATCAACCCAAGAACCTAGAGCAACACAAAGTGGCTATTCAGAAAGCGATTCACGATATTTCTAATACTGTAAGAGAGCGTGTATTTTATTGTTTTAAATAAAGGGTCGATTACTGTGCCAATTCAGATGGTGCACATCTCGAAAGCTTATACCATTAAGTGGTTTGCCCCAGACAAATTCGCGGTATTTTTAAGATGTTCGTTTCTAAAATATATATAAAAGTTTTAAAATCATGCAATTGTGCTCCTGAACGAAGTCTCAAAGTTTCCACTATTCATCAATCATTTCATTCTTTTGATTCCTGGATCTGTTAAAAAATAGTAACGAATTAGTTTTCACACCTTCCCATTTTTCACACTGTATCAAACAGTATTTACCAGCATCTAAATGAGTAAGTAATGCAAACAAAAATGTTTAATTTTTATACTCTGCAGATTACATGAAATATGTGAAAACATATTTGGAAGCAGTACTAACAAGGGTGAAACCCTATTTAAGAGGATATGGAGGTCCAATTATTATGGTGCAAGTAAGATAAAAATATCTATTATTTATACTAAAATAATAATAAATAATGAATTGTAATTTAGCAATTTTTTAGAAAAACAACCAAACACGGAGAGGGCCTGATGCCTTTTTTTCATGCGATTCGAATTGTTTTAATGATAGGTTACTATTAGTGAATTTATTTGCCCTATTCTCAAAATGCAATTTTTATCAAATTTCGAGAAAATGTCTCAAAAACATTCGAACAATTTATATGGATTGTAAAAAAATATTTTTAAGGACATCCTCGCCCACCGGTAACGTTATTGAGCCTAGGAAATTCAAGTACGAAGTTTTCCGACTGATATATAATACAAAAATGTAGGGCATTGTTCCCCGTACAATACTGGCTACATAGTTAAACTTTTGTCATACGAAAAAACCGCGGGATTTCATCGCAAGTGGGTGCCGTTCTAAAAAATTGCACCCGCTCCCAACCAAATCACGGTAATATTTTTTCTGTAACCACGTATCACAACCGAGAGATAGGTGGTTACAGTCACTCATGGCAGTAGAATGCAACACTACAGGAAATAAGGCTGAGCTCATTCAACGTCTTTGCGAGCATGATCCGGAGGGATCGTGAATGCAAGAATTTCAACAGCGGGCGGGTGTGGACGCTACGGTGCAAAATTCTGGACAAAACGATCTCGAGATGGTGGTGAGGGAAAACGAGACCCTGCTGCAAGAACTGACAGCCGCCAAACAACAAATAGATGAGTTAAAGTGTGGGAAAGTTCGACAAGCTCAAGAAGCTCAGAGCCAAAGAAGTTTAAGGGAAGCTGCAGCTCAGAGGGAAGCAATAAAAAGGCAGCTAGAACAGGCGAGACAAGAACTTGACGCCATAAAAGCTGGTGGATCGCGTCAACAAATTCCACAAGAAGAAGAAGAACCTGTATTGGAGGAAAATGGTCGCCATATGCTGACGTCACGAGCAAGCAACGATGAACTCTTGCGGAGAAGTATTCCCAGCAGCGGATCTGAAGAGACAAAAGCAGCGCCATTTGTTACTGGAGGAAGCCAGAGAGTGAACATCGAGAGCAATAGGAGAACTTGTAAGCACGTTCGATGGGATTGGAGAGAATGTGGAAGGATGGGAGCGTCAAGCTCGACTTCTCAAAGATGCCTATAAATTGGGAGATGACGCCACGAGAGCTCTCATATGCTCACGGCTAAAAGAAAAAGCTCTGTCCTGGTTTTATTCGAGACCAGAGCATATAGACATATCGACGAATGAACTTTAAGCACAATTAAAGAAAATGTTTTTTAGACGCCCCAATACAGTTCTTTTACGTAAGCAGTTCGAAGAAAGAGTGTGGAAGCGTGGAGAATCATTTTGCGAATATATCGACGACAAAACTATACTTGCTAATAAAATACCAATTAGTGAAGATAAGAGAATCTATTACCTCGTGGACGGAAAGCCTGATATATCCTTGCGTAATCAGGCACGAATTCAATGTTTCGGTTCCATTCAACAATTGCTGGCAGCTTTTGAGAAAGTTACTTTGCAGGGTAAAGGCAGTACTATGGAAGTTAATTCAAAGAAACAGAAGATAGGCGAAAGGGGAGAGAATCGTAGTGACAAGGAGAAGGAGAAAGAGAGCAAAACGAACAACAGTGTCAAACCAAAATGTTATAATTGTGGTAAAATTGGTCATGTGGCCGCACAATGTGATCAGGCAATCCGGAAGAGGGGATTTTGTTACTCATGTGGTTCAACTGAACATATGATCCGAAACTGTCCCAAGAGGAAGAAGATGTCAGACCAAGTGATTGCCAATCTCGAAGAAGAGCAGGACGTTTTTCATCGGGTGGCCGAGCTACAACTGGAGGAAGATGGTGAGCTGTACAACATGGTGTTTAGAGTGCTTCTTGATAGTTGTAGTGCAGTGAGTCTTATAAAAAGAAGTTTAGTGAAATCAAGTCTTGTGAAACCGCTTGATGCAAATTGTAAGCAATATGCGGGCATTAATAGCTTGAGACTGCAATCCTTCGGTGCAGTAGTCGTGACGGCAAAGATGATAGGTATGGTACGTATAATAAAATTGTTAGTTGTAGAGGATGGTACGATGCAGGCACTTGTTTTACTTGGGCGAGATACGCTCAAATGTTTCGGTTTACAATTTATCGAAAGGGAAAATTTGTTCGAAGAGACAGCGAACGAAATTTTAAACGTATACGTGGAAGGGATAAGCGAAGGGGAAAGTATGGGTATAGAAGTCAATCCAGAGATAGACAATGTCTATCAAAATACAGTTCACGAATTATTTCAAGTAGATGATGTAACGGCAGAAAGGCCGCAGGATCCAAAAACAAAAGTAGAGCTTAAAATTTCACTGAAAGAATATCAGCCTTTTCACTTCTCCCGCGTCGATTATCCTTTTCCGAGAAAAACGTAGTAAAGAAATTATTAGATGATCTAGCAGAGCTAGTTCTTACTAAAAAGAAGAATGGAGAACCTCGAATGTGCGTTGATTTCCGAACTCTCAATAAACACATCATTAGAGATAATTACCCTTTACCTGTTATTGAAGACCTGATTAACATCATGAGTAATAAAAAATATTTCAGTTTACTTGATCTTAAGGGTGGGTTTTATCATTTAAAAATTGCAGATGAGAGTGTTGCAGTTTACTACCATGGGCCCTCTCCAAAAAAAGGTTTTGGTTGTTGGTGAAAATTAGCACAGATGTAGCCTCCGGAAGCTACGACCACGATCGTTCACCGAACGATCGATCCCGATTCGACCGGAGGTGATACGTCATCAGACTCGTCACTTCCTGCAACACTAGAAGACGATCGAGTCGGGAAATCACAAAAAACAATTAAATTGGGACTTAAAGAGCCTCTGAATTGAATTTATGCACAAGTGATCTCCCATCGTTGCAACCCTGAAAACCAGCCACCCAGCCTACACCTGGATAGTAACTGACCTCTCTCCGAGAAGGGAGCCCGGCAGCCCCCCACCAAGGCACGATCAAGCGACAACATGAGTCACCACACAAGCCAAAAGGTAGCCCCCAAAACTCATAAACAGAAAAGGAACCTTGAACGAGAAGAAGCGTTGGGAGGATGCCATGCGATGATCAATGAAGCCCGAAGGTCAATCAAAGGGAAACAATAACATCAAATAAATTGTTAACATCCCGCCCGCCTCGTTCACCTAACGAAATAAATTCCACGTACGAGGGTCAAGAGTTTAGTGCAGCCCGCCATGACGCACACAATGAATTTCCATGTATAAGGAAAACTTTAGTTCCGCCCGCCATGAAGCACAATTGGCCGTATAGAGCCAGCGCACGACTGGTAATCAGATCAATTTGACGATGGGACGATTGTAGGTTCCAATGGAAGTTTTAACCGTGGCAGATCGCACAAGTCCTTCGTATCCGGGACTA
>CAKNWT010320196.1:0-13528 GCA_932066315.1 Andricus coriarius
TTATTATTATTAACCATAAGTAATTAAGAACCACATCATAATATCAATTTAAATTAATCTTTAATTTAAGTATAAGTGCTCCCGATGCAAAAAGCCTGGTCATAAGGACAAATATTGTGATTTTAAGTACCAAAACACGTAGCAAAATGCAATCAAAGCAGAAAAAGAAACAAAAAAGAACCTCGTAACCCCTGAAAATTCAGCTAATCTGCCCGCCTTAAAAGTGGGGGCAAGTATGGGCAAACGAACGCGGTGCTCAGACCATGGCTGCACTTCGCAAATGTGCAGTTCTCAAGAAAAATTTCGGGATTTAAATGGATCGAATTTTTCATCTGTAAATCTTGCGAATAATGCGTCAACGGGCATTCAAGGTAAAGGTATTATAAAAATAACTGTGCGCGAAAATAACGAAACGAAAGCGTTTAAGCTAGAAAATACTTTGCATGTTCCTAATGTCCGTTCGGATTTAATGTTTGTTAGTAATAGGACCAACGGTTTCCATTATGTTCAAGAGTAGGCTAAAGTTGCAGCTGCGGTAATGACGAAGTCCAAAAAAATCCAAACTCGAAGTCTGGCATCAGTGGTAGGGACATCTCAATGAGAGTGACTTGAAGAAACTTATCTCAGAGAAAAATGTAGCGGGAATAAAGGCAAGCAGAGACAGCAAGCCTCCAACTTAAAGAACTTTGGAGAAAAAAAGAAGCTGCGGAAAATATTGAAAAGGGGGAAGTGCCTCCTACGAACCATCAGGTTCCTGGATAAAATCAAGAGGAAATCGTACGAGAGGGAAAAAATAACATTTTAATAGAAATACTGATCCCAGAAGCTTGATTGCCAGAATCGGACATCGAAGAAAAACCTGAAGAAGATAAAGAATGGGAAAATGTAGAAAAACTTGTCTTAGGAGATCAAGAAGATACCAATAGAAGAGGCTCTGGTCGCCCCACAATTCTTAGAACTGGAAACAGGGGAAAGCCAAGGAAGCTGGATCATCAAGTTAATGGATGATTCATTGCAGAAAATTTTTATGAAGTTGAAGAGGTCGCTGGAATTGTTGAAATCCCCGTCAAGGATGCACTATCCGGAAACAATGCGGAGGAATGAAAAAAAGCAATTAGGGATGAGTTCAGATCACTCATCGTAAATGATACTTTCGATTTATGTGATCGACCTGAAAATCGAAATGTTATCAGTTCTCGAATTGTACTTTAAAGAAAATAGCGTGAAAATGGAGAGCTTGAAAGGAGAAAAGCTCATCTCTTCGCTAAAGAGTGTTCTTAGCGTACTGGAGTAGACTCTAATGAGACCCTCGATTCCGTTGATCATTTAAGCTCAATCAGAACTGTCATGGCTCTAGCGATGGAGCTCGATCTTGCTTTGCATCAACTAGATGTTACGACTGCCCTTTTAAAGAGAAGATTAGATGAGCAAATCTTCATGGAGCTGCCTGATTTCCTGAAAGAAGCATTAATGGAGATGTTCCTTTTTAAGGGATTCGTAAATAAAACCAAAGAAGAAATCACATATATGGATGAAGAAATCAAAAAGAAAAACAAGGTTTACTATTAAAAAGGTCTCTTCATGGGTTGAAACAAGCAGGTCGACATTGGAAGACAAGACTGGACAAGGAAGTCAAGAATTTTTGACTGAGACCTTTAGAATCTGATTCATGTGTATTAGGGTGGACCGATTTTGTTTTTTTTTTTGTTTGAAAGGCCTCAGGTCCAAAAAGTTTCTACTGGATACCATTAACTCACAGGCCAAATTAAAGCTTTAAAGAAAATATATTTAACAGGAGCGCATCAACGATAAAGCCTAAAATCTGAAAAAATGTTCATTTTCACACTTCTATAAAAATATTTCTTATATTTGACAGGTCTAATCATTCAAATTAGTAAAATACTTCCTTCTAAAGTCATTTTTTACACATACAGTACAGCATTAACAAGAAAAGTGCAATATTTATCCCGAAAATGAGAGCGGGAGATAGTGCAAAGTGCATTTTGTCACTTTAAGCTCATGTTTGCCCTAGAAAATCATAATAATAGTCAATTTTACAAAAGTTAAACTAATTTTTTAGAGTGTCTTGAAGTTGTTCGCAGTAAATTCATGCAGTTCTTTTATTTCTGAATGATACGCATCGATAATTTTTTAATGTATTCATTTGTTTATGGTCTTTTGTCATTCTGTGGGAATTTGTCATATATTGAGTTGTACGATACGTTTAAAAAAATATATAAATATGTATTAAGTATTTCTGCTGCCTAGGATTATTTCCGCTTGAATAGGTAAGAATTTTAAATTTTGTGACCGTTATAGTTGACTTCGTTGTTGGTAATTTTATGTTAATATATCCGAAATCATAATTTAAAGATGTTCAATCTATTTTAGTATCGGTTATTAAAAATGGCCTCAACTTCAGATGTAAAATGTTCTATTTTGGGAGTTTGAAAAAGTCTGAGTGATGTAAAGTTGCCGACGTGTCTTGAACTTATGAGGTATCATTACTTCCTTTGCAATAGCAATAAATTCGTTTCGAAAGGGATGAAAAAAACCTGAATTTAAGAAGAATGTGCTTTCGTATCTTATGGAAGCAAATCGGTTGTTTGACTTAGCTGCTTGCAAATTTCAAGAAAATTGCATTTGTGTTTCGGAAAATCGTGTACCTGAAGTTCCGAACGTTCGAATGAACGAAATATTTGTCCCCATTTGTATTTTACCAATAAATATTGTTCTAACTGCAATTTAAAATATGCATTATAATTCTGTTTTTATAATAAATTATTTCCAATGTGAATGAACAAACATTTAAGCATTTTTCCTGGTTTATAAGATCATCAGTAAAAAATGTCGTTCATTTGCACGTTTAGAACTTCAAGTAAATCAGAAAATCAAGTTCCTTCAAGGGTAAAAGACTTTCTTTCAGATCAACGCAGCTTAAGAGCAGTGCGAATATCGTCTATTTCCCAACACACTCTACAAGATGATACGAAACGTAAGATTGATACCCGTGACGATGAAGTTCTTATCGAGAACAAACGTTAAAAATTGAATGATAATGTGGAGAGAGAAAATTTAGAATTTGAAGAAAATCGTGACCCCCATTTAATACAGAATGAAAAGGACAATGACCTTGTTTCAGATTTCAATGACAGTACTGATAAAGATGACATTAGTGATGATAACGAGAATGAATGGATGCCCGTCGGCTTGAAAGAAAGAACCCAGACTAGAGGTAATTTTCTCACTTTTGCAATGGCCTGCGAAAGGTACGGCATATCTGACAGAAGTTCGGCAAACCTTGCTTCAGCTCTTCTACACGATCTTTCTTCTCAATTACCGCAACTTAAAGCTTTTGTCATTGATAAGAATAAAGTTAGGCGGGAGAGAAAAAAAGCGCAAAAACCTGCATCTAAAGCAGTATCCTCCAGGTTTAAAACTACAAGCGCTGTATTTTGATGGCAGAAAGGATAAAACTTTATTTATGGAAGAAACAGCAGATGGGATTTTTCTTTAAAAAACACATTTGGAGGAGCATATTTCTTTGATTCAGGAGCCCGGATCGCTCTATTTGGGACACGTAACGCCATCATTCTCAGGAGCTGAAAATGTTTCTCGTGCAATTTTAAACCATCTTTCTGAGAAACGACTTGATATATCAACTCTAGCGTGTATCGGATGCGATGGTTGTTCCACGAACACCGGAAAGCACTCTGGTATTATTCGTCGTCTAGAGACAGAGATTGAAAAACCATTGCAATGGGCGGTTTCTCAACTCCATCAAGCTCGTAAAGTGACCGAACCTTCACTGATATTGCACTTCACTCAAGCTGTTGAAAGGTGTCTCAAAGATGTTACAGCTGCATCTTCACATGTGCGCGATCCGAAAAGTAGGGATGGATTCATAAGAACTTGGATACAGGCTCGAAAAATGATGCCGAAGTTTGAGAACAAAGCACAATACCGCGCTTAGCTTCAGGAAATTCGTTACACATCCGATCATCGGACATGTTACGAATTCAATACAGGATTATACCGAACACAAATAATATTTTAATCTAGGAATATGTAAAAACAAAGCTATTATTAAGATTTTTCAGGGAAAACATGAGCTCTCATTTTCGGGATTAATATTACACTTTTCTTGTATATGCTGTACAGTATGTGTAAAAAGTGACTTTAGTAGGAAGTATGTGACTAATTTGAATGATTAGATCTGTCAAATATAAGAAATATTTTTATAGAAGTGTGAAAATTAACATTTTTTCAGATTTTAGGCTTTATCGTCGATGCGCTCCCGTTAAATATATTTCTTTAAATCTGTAATTTGGCCTGTGAGTTACTGGTATTCAGTAGAAAATTTTTGGACCTGAGGCCTTTAAAAACAAAACAAAAAAAAACAACAAAAAATTCGGCCGACCCTAATGTGTATACACTGCAAAATCTGGAAAAGATTCGATGATTATTGTTCTCTACGTGGATGATATGATAGTGGCTTCGAGAAACATCGATTAGATGCTCAAATTAAAAAAAAGAAATAAAGAATCAATTCGAAATGAAGGATCCCGGAAATGTTCGAAACTATTTATTGATGGAGTTTCTCAGAAACGAATAAAAAACTTCAAATGACTCAAAAACTAAACATTGAGATTCTTCTGAATCTTTTCGGGATAAAAGATTCAAAGCCCGTAGTAACTTCGTTGGATCCAGGTGTTAAGCTGAGTAGTCCAGAATCATTGTCAAAGGATGAACTTAGCGAATATACATTCCGTGAGCTCATAGAGTCCTTTATGTACCTAGATGTGGGAACACGCGCAGTTATTGCATTTGCAGTGAATTATCTGAACCAGTTTAACACCTGCTACATGAAAGAACACTGATTAGCTTATAAACAGGTTTTAAGATACCTAAAGAGAACTTTCTACAGCGGAGTTACTTTAGTGATAACCGGAAAGTATCTCGAAGGCTACGTGGCTTTAGATTGGGAAAGTTGCTCGGATGATCGTCGTTCATATACGGGATTTACTTTTATATTAGGTGGAGCTGCTGTTAGCTAAGAAGCTAAAAAGCAAAGGACTGTGGCACTTTCCAGTACTGAAGCATATTTAAAGCCCATAAAGATGATCACGTTGCTTTATTTACCTTAATTTTCAGGCCCATGTTCTTCATTCTTTCATAAAGTTTACTTAACATTCTTTGCAAGTCCTCGATATATTCTGCCATAACAATCTTGTCATATGCGGAAGCTAACAAACGCACCTTCACTGTTTCGAGATCTACACCTTCTTCGTCGAAAGGGGCCATTCTTAGACACTTATCCATACATATGATAAACAGCCACGAGCACATAACGCATCCTTGTTTCACGTCTTGCATAATATCTATCCAACCAGAAACTCAGTTTCATATTAACCCTTACACTTGCTTCACTACCTGTATACAGGTGTTTATTTTTAACTTGAGACATCGAAATACCTTAAAATCATATGCAACAATGTGTATTTAGAATAAAATTTAAATTGAGTAACAGGCTTGCACTGGGAATATCCTGCAATATCAGATTTTGAACGGGTTTTCTTTTTTCACATTGTTCGGCAGGATCGCCAAAATTACTTGTGTCATTGACTTTATTTTCATCAGCCAGTATAAATGATTTTTCATATTAAATTTCAAGTTAAAATCACGGCTCGCGTATTTAATTCTAGCAATTCTGTTTTCCCGTTTCACGGTTCTATGCAAACTATAATTTCCGACTGGTCAAATATTTGATAATACCATTTGCATAAACTTATAAAAGAATTATTATAATTGTTATACCTTGAATTATACGTTATGCCTTTGGTTCCACTAAATTCAGTAAAATTTATCTAGTTTTAAGACTCCATACTGAAATTCAGATAACAACTTTATGTATTAGAGTCACATTTTTCAACCAAACAGTTGTATTTGGAACTCAAAAAGGTAAAAAACTACCGGAAGAAATGAATTTTCAAACCAAAAAGAACACTTTTGAACAAAACAGTTGAATTTTTCAAGCCACAAGGATGTTTTAATAAAAAGGTTATTTTTTAACTGAACAGTTAGGTTTTCTACCGAAATAGTAGACGAATTTTCAAAAAAATTGAACCGCCGGATCGTAGAAGGGCACATCAAATCTGATGGCTGGTGGCGGGAGGGCCCCTCGGCATTTTTAGAAAAATTTACAAATTTTAGTTTTTTAAACACACTGTAAAAAAAGCTTTGATGATATTTACAATCAACTAATAATTATACGTGCAGTGTATTTTCAAATTACAATGTATAACCTGATTAATTTACGATACTACAGTACCTATTTGCAATCTAGTGTGATTTCACTTCAGGTAACAATGTGAAAATAGAACGAAGGTGGCGAATCGAAAAAAAATTTTGGAATAAAACTCACGTATTTCATGAAGAAGAATCTAAACCTGTGATAAAAACTTGGGGTTCCCATTTGAAATTACAAAGTCACCCCCCCCCCCACCAGCCCCCCGGGGAAAGGGGGGAGGCAAATTTTTTTAAAGTCGCGTTTCCCCCAAGAAAAAAAAAGTGTTTATTACGGATATTTTTTCACAGGATGCGTATTTCTTGAGATATTGTTATGTCTCCTATTAAAATAAACACCCTGTATAATGTTTTTATTGCTTGTAGGAGCCATCCATTGACGCCGTTCTCTTTAAGGACTTCCCAAAGTTTACTTCTATTTACCTTGTTAAATGCTTTTTCTAGGTCAAAAAATGCATAGAAAACTTTCTTTCCTACTCTCAAGCATTTTTCTGTTGTCTGTCTTAAGCTAAATATTTGATCTGTTCATGCTCTTCCTGGCATACATCCACTTCAGACTTCACATATCTTTTCTTCGGTAATTGTCATTACCCTACGAATAATTATTTTTGAGTGTTTTACTCACGGTACTTAACCCTCAGAGGCCATACAGCTGCAAATCGGGCAGGTCGAAAATTTCAAATGTCCCTCTCTCCTAGGACACGCACTGCAGAGCCTACTATCTTGTACGATAATTATGTCTATACTTCAATGTACCCGTCGAGCAGCAGTTTGGTGTCAGTCGCTTAACAGCTGATCTGGTGCAAACGCCGAAATGTTACCTTAGGCCAAACCTATCCTAACCTCGTCAGCGGGCATCAGCAACAATGCAGTCGACTCGCGCCGTACTATGCCAATACGCTTACGGTTACCTTTTGCGTTGCATGAATAGACGCAATAGAAAAATCTGATGATTTTTTTTTCTAGTATATTTTTCAGCTGAAATTTCACCATGTCCGGCCGTTACAATTTTCACAGTGCTCGAATTATTTCGTCTGCATTGTTATTAGAAGACGAAGAGCATTTGTCGGACGACGATAGATCTGACGCACCTGAAAACGATGCATTGTCCGTCGACGACGACACAGACAGAGAATTTTCGGGCTTTGAAGAAGAGGAGGCAGGCGCCCAGGTAGATGATCGCATGCTAGAGGAGGAAGGAGGACCGGTAGAAAGGGAAGCTGAGATTGCTTTGAAGCGACGACGCTTGTCGAACTCGTCCGAGCGAGTAAAGGCAAGAGGACGACCAAGGCGCTCTATTACAAGAATCACAGGTGAGAAATGGTCAGAGGTTCCGCCGAGTAGAATAGGCCGCCGTTCTAGTGGCTTGCCAAATTTTGATCCGAGTTCGAAATTAGAGGCTTGGATATCCATACACCGCTTGAGGCGTTTTCGCTATTGATTTCTGTCGATATTTTTCAAAAGTTAGTTCTGCACACTAATGAGGAAATTCAAAGAGAAACGTCGCGTCTCCGAGGCAATAGTGGTGTTTTACAAGCGTATCACGTGCCTACAGATGATATCGAAATGAAAGCTTTTATAGGCCTGTTGTACTCTGCAGCGGCGTTTGAAACAGAGTATTGTACAGACAAGAGATATGTGGTCTGAGCTGTATGGTTGCGGCATTTTTCGTTGCGTGATGAATGAACAGCGTTTTAAATTTTTATTGTCAACCTTGCGTTTTGATGATAAGGCTACAAGGGCAGTAAGAAGAGCGACCGATAAACTAGCACCCATACGCGAGATTTGGGACATTTTTGTGATTGATTGCATGAAATATTATGAGCCGAGTAACGACTGCACCATTGACGAGCAACTTGTCGCATTTCGCGGTCGCTGTAGACGAGGTGCCACTTGCTAGTATTAGTATTAGACGAGAAGAAACGCGAGCGAAATGCGGGCTGTGTGAAGTGCAGCACGGAACACGCACGCGAATGAAGTGTGCCTCCTGCCTTCGCCGTGTGTGTGATGAGCACAGAGCTGGATTGTGTATCGATTGCGTTAATAATATTGACTAATGGCAATTATGTATTTGTGTTTTCCAATGTATATTTTAATTTAACCATTAATACTTGTATTATGTACTACATATTTTAAATTAATACATTTTTTGTGCTGGACATGATTTTTACCTTTTTAAAATCATCCTTTTTTCAAGCACCTGCTAAATATAGTTAAAATGTAATTTATGCAACGAACGATTTTTTTTATTAGAATAGAAGTATTTCTCTCCATTTTCCCAAAGTTTCATTAATATATCTATATTTAAAAAAAAAACAATTTTTTGCTTTAAAAACGAATTTTCAAAAAAGTTTATTTAATAATTTCTATATTTTATGAGATAATTCAATTTAATGGTTTTGGTAGTAAAATATTTAAACTCCTGAGGAAATTTTTCCCCGAAATCATATATTTTTCTCGTTATTTAAATTAAAATGGAAGGAATGTATAAAAAATTGAAATCGTGAAAACCAGATTTGCACCAGTATGGCTTTTACGTTACTGGAGAGAGGTATGGCCTCTGAGGATTAATAAGCTGGTACCTCTGTAATTATTGCAGTTGCTTTTAGCTCCCTTTCTTTGGTATATTGGCACGATAATCGCTTTTCTCTAATCGTTTGGGACCGCTCCTGTCTCGATACGTTTTATCAATTCGCGCAACCTGTGAGTTATGAGTCCGCCATCGTATTTAAGCATTTCAGCGCTAATACTGTCTACACCAGCAGCCTTACAGTTTTTAAGTTCTTAATTATATCTCTAACCTCAGTGACACAGACTTTTTACATTGTGTTTTCTAATGCATTATGTTCTATGTCGCAGTTCTGTTGGCCTATATCTTCAACTCCTCATAATTCTTTAAAAGAGTCTTTTAAAGCGTCTACTATCCCGTCTGTGTCATACAGCATTTCACCTTTGTTGTTTCTCATGCTGACAAACTCTGTACTTTTACATTCCTTTATCTCTTTAAATAATAGTTTCATGGTTCATGCAAAGTCGTTTTGTATTTTCTTCTGTTCTGATTTTATCTTTACTTTCCTTGACTAGTCGTTTAACTTTCCTCTTTTTGTCTCTGTAATCGCTTTTAAGTCTCTTTCTCTCTTCATCGCTAAGACCTATAATGTTTAATGTTCTCTTGGAGGCTTTTTTCATTTCTTGCCGGGCTGCCTGAATTTCATCATTCCACCACGCATTACCAGACTTTCTTCCTCTCACTGCCGTAACACACACTTCAATCGTAGTTTTAACAAAAATATCCCGTAACAAAGTCCACGCGCCCTCTATATCTTTATTGCTTCTAAGCGCCTCCCAAGTTGCCCTATCTATGCGTGCGTTTAGCTCATTCTAAACTCTATTCGCACTTTGGGTTTCTGTAAATTTTCAATCTTGATTCGCGTTTGTATCTTTTACTAGTTCTCTTAGTCTTTCATCAGCAATAACGAATTCAGTTGTATTTGTAATAAATATGCCCCTTTCTAAGCATAAGCTGACTAATTTTTTCCCGTCATAATTTTTTCTTGGATCACAAAACTTACCTAGCACCCTCTTTGTATCTGTATGCTGACGTTGGACGCCGAACCATCCGTTCATATCTCCTAGCAGAATTATTCTTTTACCTTGATCGGAAGTACTTATTCTATCATTTAAATCGTCCTAGAAGGCATCTTTGACTTCTCTCGAATCACTATCAATGCTATGATAAATAATCTTCTGATTCCTACCTTCATTCTAGCCTAAAACAACCTGGGAGATACAAAATCAAGATCTTTGAGATGCTGTCTAGCTTTTTCGTTCACAATTAAACCAACTCCTTGACTACCATGTGATTCATTACCTACTCCTGACCATATTTCAAAACCGCCTTTCAACACCCCATTTTCGATGTTTCTACATTTGAAATCTTTTTCTTCGTCTCAGGTACACAAAATATCTAGTTTCCTTGCGTGCATTGTTTCTCGTAGTTCTCTTACTTTAAGATCATTCACTCCTCTAGCATTCTAAACACCCAGTCTCCATTCATCGCCTGAAACTCGACCTTTACGTTTACCGTGTGTATGCATTTCGTCAATCAAAGTTTAAGTCCATTTCGAGGCTATTTTATTATTTGTATGATTCATTGTTTAAATTGTACACCCATCTACCACCTTTATGCGCGTTTTGCGAGTCGAAATCATGTCCTACAGGGAGGGGGGGGGGCAGAAAATGGAAACCGGGAGTCTCGAATTGGTTGGTGTTTTATGTTGAGAAGATCACCAGCCTTCAGCATTGAAGTCAATGCCGAGTGTTTCAGCAGCCTCCTCCGCTGCTTTATACAGAAACGCCCCTTTGCCCAGTTCTTCGTGTTCCCTGACCATTTCAAGAAGAGGGTCTCGTCCATTTGCGACTATATGTGTTGTAACCAGAATAATCCTGTTGTGAAGATATTCAAGATTCAGTTTTCCGCGACCACCTTGACGGCGTGAGACGTAAAGTCGCGCAACAGAAGATTTAACCCTTCGATGGCACACTTGCCGACGCGTAACATAGCTGACCTACTGGGGTCTTTTTGACCCCAAGCGAAAAAAGCTTCCCGCAAAGAGATATTTGATTATTTTGAGTAGCTGAATTTTTTACACATTCTTGGATAGTTACTTCAAAGAATACTGTGGGTTACTTAGTTCGGAATTGATTTTAAATATAAAAAAAAGATGGTAGAAGTTCAAACAAAGCGAAAAATGACATTTTTTATGACAAAATGAATAAAGTTTTTTTTCTCTTTTAATAACCGTATAAGTACTATTTTCAAATGCTGAAGGGGTTTAAATAAAGTTGAATATGCCCGGGGTCTTTTTGACCCCAGTGTGCCAGCGAACGGTTAAGGTGCATGCTTTTGTTTATGTGCAAAACCTTTCCGGACCCAATATCGAAGGATCTGAGCTCGTCCTTCGTCCATGGAACCACTCCAAATGAATAGAGTAATACCGGGACGGTCTGTCGCACGCCCAGGAAGTATAGGTCTCTCCAGCGCCAAGGTGTCGTATAGCGCTTCTGTCGACGAGCTCAGGGTCTTCCGGAATGCCATTAAGTTTTCCTTTCTTCAAATAAACCTTGGCGCATTTTTCTAAACCGAACTCTATTCCAATCTCTTGAGTGTACTATTTGACAATGTCTAGAGCTAGCTGTAGTTTCTCTTTATTTGTAGCATAGGTCTTAAGATCATCCATGTAAAATGCATGAGTGACATTATGCTTTCGATTTCCTGCTTTCCCGCAGAGGTGCCCTTCGGAATGGCGAAGTGCGAGAGATAGTGGCAATAAAGTGAGGCAAAAGAGAAAAGGGCTCATGGTCTCGCCCTGAAACACACCTCTCTTAAAGGTGAGATTATTAGTGATCACACGATGTTTTTCAGATGAGATAGTAAATCTGGTTTTCCAAAGCGGCATTAATCTCTCTATGCACCTCATGACGTGTAGATGAACCTTTAAGCTTTCCAACAGACAGATTATAAGTCTATGGGAGACTGAATCGAAAGCTTTCCAGTAATCAATCCAGGCCATCGATAGGTAACGCTGATAGAATGCTGCGTCTTTACAGGCGCATCTATCGATGAGCAAGTTCTCCCGACATCCTACTACGCCTTTCTCTAAGCCGCGTCGTTCGTACATCTCTCGCCACACAGGTCCAATTGTACGAACAATCCTATCGTTTATGATAGCTGTGAAGATCTTATACAGTGATTTCAGACAAGTTCTTGGCCTGCAATTCTTAGGGTCAGCTAAGTTGCCCGTCTTCGGCTGGAGCACTGTGCGCCCTTCCGCCAACCACTCCGGAATAGGCTCTTCCGACTTCAGATATGAGATGAAATATCGAGCCAGATGCTGGTAAGTTGAAGGAAACTTCTTCCACCAGAGGTTTTTGATACCATCTGGTGCCGAAGCGGAACAGTTCTTCATGCATCTTAATACTTTCTTTCACCTCCTCGGTAATGATAGGTGGGCATTTCTCCTCAGGTGTTTTGAGGGCACTGCACAGCTCCTTCAAGCTATTTGTATTCTTTGGATTCTTTTCAGTGGATGCGTGAATTCGCAGACTTCTTTTCAAAATGCCTTGACCTCCTCTGGCGTGGGCGGCTGGACGACAGTAACTGAAGGGTCTTGGAAGAGTCGAGATGGGTCAGACAACAACTGTTCATTTTCTCTCACCCGTCTCTCTCTCCGCTCAAGACTTCTCTCTAGCGTTAGATAGTACTCGTATTCTGTCAACAATATATACCTTGATGGTCAGTAGCTTTGACTTGTTGAGCGTGTGATGACAGATCCACTTTTCGCGCGCGAACGGTCGAACCTTGGCAGTGAAAGTCCTGCCAGATGTTATTTAGTTAATCACACACTGAATTCGGGATGCGTACTGTCTTGCCCAGCCTATCTTTGTGCTGAGTTGATGCATTCGTCTTTTGGTCTTATGATCAACCGTTGGGTTTGTTTTACGGTTTGAATCTGCCAAAGCTCTGGCTGCATTATACACACTACTATTGATAGTCCAGAGGTCGGATTCTTGGGGCAAAGCTCCACGAAGCTCGTCGTCTAGTTCAGCCAGATCGTTCAGGCAGACGTTTATGCGAAAAATGCGAGAGCTCTGGGCGTTTCTCGCACCACAGAGTATGCAGTCGCGCCATGTAACCTTTTCGTTCAGGGGCCATACTGGTATCATAGCACCCCAGCAGGTCATCCCTGAGTCGATCCGTCCACTTAAAAGTAATGAGATTCTGCCGGTCCATCACATTGACTCCGTCTTGATTGGCTCCCCCAACTCTAGGATAGTTGGCATTGTTGTTCGATCCATTGTCGGGAGCCCTGCGCGTTCGATTGTTTTGAAACACACTTACTACAACTATGTTTAGTGTTATCATTGTTGTTCCCACGAGCAGCTAGGGAAAAGGGTTCGTCCACCCTTGTAGAGCCCCGCATGCAAGGACAAGGCTGCATACTCTGAGTGGTCGCCCGGTATCCCAGATCACCGTTAGAGACACCTCACCCAGGTGCCATTCAGCTTACGGCACGGTTTTTACGCCTTCGTTTGGGGTGTAATTCCTTTGGGACCACCCCTGGACAATTATCCGCGCCTGCTTATTGATTAGCGTAACCATCTTCAGCAGAAGACCTTGGTACAGGGACCTTCTATCCGCAACCCGAGGACGCGTTCGGTG
>CAKNWT010320200.1:0-18761 GCA_932066315.1 Andricus coriarius
AATGGGCACAGCTAATTAAGGCTAATTAAGTTTGCCCCAGATACACATTTTTAAAATGTTTTTATATGTTGTTCGAGGTGTCTAAAGACTAATTTTAAGAACGGTTTTGATCTGCACACCTAATTAGGGAGATTTTCACGACTCTTTTTCGTTATAGCTGTTTGTTTTTTTATTCAACGAAAGTTTTTCCCACGTACATTTTTTTCATTTTGTTGATATGATGTTCGGGGTGTAAAAAGAAACATTTTAAGACCGTTCTCAATGGGCATACCTAATTAGGGCGAATTTCGCGATTTTTTTTCTTTAAGGATGATTGCTTTTCCGCCGAGTTTTTCCTATCTACAATTTTTTGATATGTTGTTCGCGGTCTCGAGAAAAACATTCAAGACCATTCTGAATGGGCACACCTAAATAGGGCGATTTTCACGATTTTTTTTTCGTTAAGGGTCTTTGTTCATTTTTAGCCGAAAGTTTTCCCCGCATACAATTTTCTTGTATTTTGATTTGTTGTTCGGGGTGTCCAAAGAAACATTTTAAGACCTGCCTCAATGTGCACTCATAATTAGGGCGATTTTCACTACTTTTTGTCTTTAAGGGTGTTTGTTCTTTTTTGTCCAAAGTTTTCCCAGGTTCATTTTTTTTTTTTTTTTTTTTTTTTGATGTTGTACGGGGTGTAGAAAGAAACATTTCAAGACCGATTTCGTTGGCCTCACCTAATCATGGGCGATTTTCACGAATTTTTGTCTATAGGGCTATGTAAGCGTAACCTCAAATTTGGTTCACATTTTTTTCAAAACCAACTTACTTTCACACGAAATGCGATATGTTTTTCAAGTGTCGCTACGTTTTAAGATTCCCCCGAGTAAAAAAAATTATTTTTACGAAGGTGTCTGTCTCTTTTTCTGCAGTTTGCAGAGTGCAGTCAGTCTGTCTGTAGACTGATCAGATAAGATGGAGTTTTGACACACTTTTTAAGGACTAAAAAGAAAGAAAAACATCCTTGACCAGTTATTTTTTACTAGCAGATCTGGTTTCATTTATCAAAAAAGTTTTTTCAAAATTTAAAAATTCAATTTTTCAGCATATATCTACGCGATACGAAGAAGTGTTTGAGGTGTATGACTATTTATCCCAAAGGATCTAAAATTTTTCTCTAGACTATTGTTGGATCAGGTGAATAGTTATTGTTTCAATCATGATAATGCTTTGCAAAAATGAAAAATTCCATTTTCCATAAAAACTGTGTGAGATACGAAAAAGGTGTTAAATAGGAAGAAATGCTTATCTCTAAAAGATCAACAATAGTTATTTGTGATACAAGTGCGCAAAATAGGTGATTGTGTGCGTGTGTGTACTTTCCAGCACTCACACGAGTTAGCAATCACCTATGCGCACGTGTATCATACGCTATTTTTTGCAACGCCCGTCCGAAAAAGTTGGGTTAGGATGAGTTAACGAAAAATACTAATCTTAAAAGAAAAGATTTTTAAATTTTGTGAACAATTTTTTTTTAAATGTAAAACAAAATTGTTTCATAAAAATGTCTGGATAAGATTTGGTTGAAAAAAATTGGTAGAAAAAATCAATTTCTTGTGAACAAAAATCTTGACACAAAAATTTGGTTATAAAAAATGTTTGAAAAAAGTTTTTGAAAAAAAAGGTTTAAAACAAGATTTGTTGAAAAAAATATGTAAAAAAAATGTTATGAAAAAAATAAATTTTTGCGCCTATGCCCTTTTGCTGTGCCAAATATTGGCACATATGACCTTTTCTACGACGAACGAAACCAGCTACGAAAGCCTTAAAACAAAACTTAAATCATTAAAAGATTTGTTCAAGTTAAATCTAAATTTATTTCAAAAAGATACCAACACCAGTGTTTAAAGTTACCTATGCCGTGTCTAAATTACCTCATTTCGAAATTGTGCATGTGCAGCTTTTTCACCAGTGCCTAATGTAGGCCATCTTCAAACTGCGTATGCGCGAAAATGGTTTCGCACACAGTCTGCTCAAATAAGGTCCTTTAGGCACCATGTAGAAGCATGAAAACGTCAACATTTGAGGAGCGATGAAAAGAAATTTAAGATTAAAATTAATATTCTCAAAGATATCCAAGAATTTACTTCAGACAATGTCTTGATAACATATAGTTTTTGTAGATTGTATATAAAAAATGAATTTCATTCAAAGCGTTTCGGAAAAGAACTGAAAACTCGAAATTTTGTCCCTTTTTTTTAAGTTAAGCACTTCGATTAAAAAAAATTAAGGCACCTCTAAATGCTCACTTGAAGAATATGATTATTAACTGAGTTTGAAAAATTATAATTTTTATGATAAATGTTCTGTTAAACTGCGACTAGAACTGACAATTTGAACGAAACGAAAACATAACGTATACAACATTTATCGCGTGGTCAACGAGTAGAACATCAAATTTTGAAATTATTTTTAAAATATATAGAATACACACAAATATTTTAAAAGATACTGCAATGTTTTTTCGCGCTCTACAGTTTAATACAGAGACATTGGTAAGGCATTGTGCCCGGAAACCCCCCGAAAATGCTGAACAGCAGATTTACTTCAAATTGGAGCTCGAGGTGGATTTTTTTAAGCTTTTGTAAAATGAGTTTTTGGTATTCCATGATTTAAAAAGTATTATCGAATTCGATAGCATGAAAATCTTATGATTTACATTTTGCAACATTTTCTTTACTTGGAAACTATTGATATGCTTGTGTTAATGTGAATAAAATTAATGATTCTTTTTAGATTTTTCAAACTGTTTTCTGTTTTAAGCATAATTAGGCACCTTTAGAATCATTCTAACTTTTCTGATGACTAATTTGACGTAAGTACATTAGCCTAGTATTCTTTATTCCTAAATTTATAAAATAACGGAAATTAGCAGATCGACCGGGAATTAAATTTTCGAACTTTTTGGCAGCTAACAAAAAATGGTTTTCCGTTATACATGTCAAAGCAGGAACACTTATTCAATCCGAATGTTTGATTCTGGTTAATTTCTAATCGTGCTTCCCATTTCTGAATTAAAAATAATAAATTGGAATAATTAGAAATGAACCAGAGTTAACCCATAAATGGCTAGCGGTACCGTATGGCACCACGCGTTTTATCTCTTTTAAATTAGTTAAATCAGGCAAGTTTTTATTATTTAGTTACACTATTAGTTCTTTAAGTAATTAGTTAAATTAGTATATTCGCAAAATACGTTTAATTTACTTGAGTAATATAGCTGAAACCTACTAAGGGGATCACAGCATATACGATGGTCTACTGTATTAGTCCAAACAGAAAAAGTACAAAAAAATTAGAGTCAGGCATACCTTTTTTGTAATTAAGTAGTCAGTTTTTTACCCTCCCTACAGATTGACATACTTGAAATGTGACTGGACTTGTAAAAATTTTTTTTATAATATTGGCCTACGGCACTTTTTTGAATATATGACGCACTTCCAATTGCAATACTAACGTGCTAAAGATTATAAATACTGACTGATAGAATCATGCTTATTTCTGTCCCTCGGTTTGTTAACAACTCCGAAGCCTTTATAATTTTAACGAATTTAAGGTGATAATTCGTATTATACTCGATTATAATTATCAATAATAACGATTTCTTATCAAATTTTAAAAATACATGACGCGTCCAGAGTCTCAAAATTGATTAAATCCTCGTAAGTCGTCTGAGAACACGGAAAAAACTAACGGTTAACCTGAATAACAACTCCGAGGCATCCCAAAAAAAAGAGGTACAAACGAAAAATAATTTGTTTTCAACCAAATTTCTGCATAAAATTCGAAGGGTTGATGGAGCAAAATACTTTGCCAGAGTTGGAACCATCTTTTTCTTTTAATTGTGTGTTTTACATCGCTTAAAAGTTGCAAATAACAATTTCGAAGCTAATGACTCTGAAGCCTTTTGACCAATTTCACAAAACTTAAAAAAAAAAAATTGAAATAATTTCGAAAATTTTTTAGAATTTGCAGACAACTTTTGCAAATTGAATATAAAATTTCGAATTATTTTAACCCGCTAAGCCTGCCGAACCCAGTTTTAAACCTTTGTAATGATATACTTTGAGTAAAAGAATAAATTAGACACAAATTAGTGGAAAAAATCAATAGTCTAGATCAAACAGCTTTCCCACGTTATAAGATACATCGGAAACCAAAATTGAAATCTATTTGCAAATCGCCCATATATAATAAGCGTTCCTGCTTTTGAGTATACAGTAATAATTATAATAGATAAAAAATGTGATTGATTTAGTAAGTCATTTTTATAAAGAAAGGAGGTTTAAATTAAAAAAGACTTACTCATCTGCCTAATCTTCAATATATCCAAGGTAAATCCACAACATTCAAGTAGGTCCAACACTAGAAATATTGTGTCTATTTTTCAATTAATTTTAAGTTTTGCAGTGAATCAGAATCTTTAGAATCACACGACACCGAAAAAAAGACCAATGGCATCAAATCATCAAATCACTCAAATGATCAATTAATTTAGATTGTAGGTGAGTACCGCAGGAAACCTGGAAACCCTACCTAGCGGAACTTTGTAGCATTGCTTTGAATTGCACTTTTTGGTTGAATCCATTAAATATTTTTATGAATATAAATAAACAGATTTTAAGCAAATGAATTGTTTGATAAAACCCGTAATTTTGTTAAAATCAAAAAAAATATTACCAAACAAGTTATTTGTTTTAATCAATAAGGCAAATATTTTCCATTTTTTTAAATTAAATAAACCTGTCTTTAATTGATGCCAAAAATTTGTTTCTTTCAATTATATGAGTTCAAACAAGTTTTGTTGTTAGATTCAAACATTGTTTTGAGTGCAGGATGTTGTCATATATAAACTAATAAAGATCTAGTCTAGTTAAAACATTAAAAAAAAAACTATATTAGCATATTTACCGATAGAGTTGAGGAAAACCGTTAACGAGAGGAACAAAGAGCCAACAAGGAGCTTCATTTTATCAAAATATTAGGCATTTTTACTTCATAGTCAGCTAACTTCACTTCGTTAACTGCTGAGGAGAAAACAATGGATCAAATGCATGCGATTTGATCGATTTTGGCCCTATTTTGTTGATATCTTCGTCAAAACTAATTTTTTCTATATATGTGTTATTGGAAGTTAGTTTCTATTTTTTAATTACTATTTGATGAAATCATACAATAAAAATATTTGTTATTTATCACGAAAATATAACATAAATGAAGTTTTTTCCCATGCATATTTATGTGTACACAATATTTTATTCATCTAAACTGAAGAAATGCTTCATTATAGTGTAATATTTTCAACTGAATGAATATTCTTTGATTTGAAAAAACCTTCGATGTTAAAAACCACTAATAGTCTCGCGCCTTCGATAGCACCGATCACAAGAACTAATATTTTTACCGAATATTTTGAGCGCATTCGCTGCAGCTCTCTTTTAAGGTATTGATAGTTCTCTTCGTTTTCCTTCTTAGTCCAGTCATCTGGTCGGAAAAATGGTGCAAATCCGGTAATTTTTCGTGGATTAATTTTTTTTTTCTTAAATATTTTATTTGGGAGTGCATAATAAGGGGTAAGGTTCTGTGAACAGAATACTGTCCCGGAACATGGAAATTTTTTTGGTAAAAGGTGCAAAATATCACATGTCAGTGGATTGTTGCTCTCCTGTGCATTTTAGGGACAAAAGTGTTCGTATCAAAGTTAAAGTAGGTAAAATTCTACGTAAAACTAAACAAAAAAGTTGTTCTGTCACTAAGAGTTTAGGAGTTACGGCGTTTCAAAGAACCCCGATTTTTTTCAATTTTTTTCCAAAAATCACATGTTTTTTTTTTGTTTTTCTGTAGCTCGGATCCTGATCGTCAGATGTAAAAATGGTTAACAGATTAATTAAAGTAGACATAAATACCTGTAATTAAAAAAAAAAAACATTGCCCCAACTACAATAGATCAAGAGATAGCACCTGCCGAAGGTGACCCATTTCGACCTGGATTTACAGGTAAATGACCAGAATTCAGTTTTTTGTAAATAGCTCATTTCGGGGTTGTCACAAAAAAAAGTTCCCAGAGAATCAATACAAGAGGACTAAATTCTGCGTAATATACAAAAAAAAAGATGTGCGCTACGTACATAGGTCAATAGGTCAATAGGTCACGAGTTATGACCTCCCCAATATACCGGTTTTTTGTGCTTTTTTAACCGAAAATCCGAAAGTCGAGTTTTTTGGAAATTACTCGTTTCATGGATGTCACACGAGAAAGTTCTAAGGACATAAATGAAAGAGGACTTCATCCTGCGTAAGTTAAAAAAAATCATTTTCCTACCCCGAATAGGTCACGCAATGACCTTGCAAAGTGTACCCTTAATCAGTTCGGTGACTAAATCGCACCGCGGAACAAAACTACAACCATTTTCTTAACATATATGTTTTTAACTCAAGTAATAGTGATCAATTAATTCTTAAATTATCAAATTAATAATAATTGACCACTTTCAATTAATAAATAAATTATTGTTTAAATAAATAAATTTCCATCACCCATCAAATATGCATTTTTTCGGCATTTTTACTGAAGTTTCTATAAGGGACGCTTATTATAGATCGAAAATGAATATTTAATCATTTTCAATCAATAAATAAATAATTGTTTAAATAAATAAATTCTCATCACCCATCAAGTGTTGATTTTTTGGCATTTTACACTTAAATTTCTATTAGGGACGCTTATTATATATCAAAAATGAATATTTAATCATTTTTTATAAATAAATAATTGTTTAAGTAAATAAATTTTCATCACCCATCAAGTGTTCATTTTTTGGCATTTTTCACTTAAATTTCTATTAGGGACGCTAATTATATACCAAAAATGAATATTTAATCATTTTTAATCAATAAATAAATAAATTTTCATCGTCCATAAAATATGCAGTTCCTCGCCTTTTTTTCCTCCAATTCCGCTTCGGGGGGGGGGCTTATTATAATTAGCAAAATACCAATTCACTAGTTGAAATACTTGCAGTGGCGGACTGGCCATACCCCTTATTATGCACCCCCTTATTATGCACCCCCAAATGAAGTATTTAAGAGAAAAAAAATGACTCCACCAAAAATTGCCGGATAAAAGTACCAGATGCATGGACTATCTCCTTGGCAGTGATATTGTAGTCGGCAAATGACTTAACACACATGTGAATGAAGTTTAATATACATGCATAAATAAAATGTAATATAAATTTTATTATTATAATACACAATCTTATTAAGTCCAGAATAAATTTATTAGTATTAATATTCACACTGAACAATATTGTTTGGAACCAAGTCATCTGCGTACATTTTATACGACGTCAGCGACTATTTTTCCTAACAGTGAAGCCAAATAGATGCATTTTTTAGAAGAAACTTAAATTTTTTACAAAAAAGTTCAAAAGTCATCAATTGTCTACCAAATAGTTACTTTTTCAACTCATAAAGGAAACATTTTTAACCAAAAATAAAGTAGTTAATTTTTCAGGTAAAAAAATTAATTTCTAGTAAAATTAAAGAAATTTAACAAAATATTTAAATTATCAACCAGAGGTAAATCTTTTAAATGAAATGAATTTTTAACCAAGTAGTTCTACTTTCCACCAAAAATTTCCCACTAAATATAATAATTTTTACCCAAAAAGTTTAATGTTTACAAAATACATCAATTTTCTACAAAACAGTTGAATTTTGAACGCGAAAACATAAATCTGTAACAAAAAAGTTACTTCACAGCCTAATAGTTGGATTCTCAACTAAAATTACGAACCTTTAACCGAAAGGAAAAAGTAGTTCAACTTTCAATCAAGAAGTTTAATTTTATTCAACCAAAAATATAAACTTATAACCAAAAATGTGATAGTTGAATATAAAACGGTTAAATTAAACCAGAAATACTAACATTAACAAAAAAGTTTAAACCTCAACCATATAAAATCAATTTTTTACCAACGAGTTCCAGTTCTAACCAAAACGAATGAATTTTCATCCAAGACTATGAATTTTCTACCAAATATATTATAATTTTGTAGCAAAATACATTAATTTTTAAGCAAATATTTGACTTTTCTACTGAAAAAGGTAATTATTTATTTAAGAAATATCAATTTCCAACCAAAAATAAAAGATGTTCTACTTTTAGCCTAAAAATAGCACTAGAAAACAATGCCGTTTATGTTCAGTTGAAAGTTGGTGGAAATCTTTTTGACAGGTTGGTATAGCCATTGAGTTTGTCAAGCTTTATCTAATTTTCACAAAAACCATATAAGAATATGTAGCACTGCAATAAATAAGAAATGGTGCAAAATACACATAGCCAGCACTTACTACAAAAATGTGGTTAATGGGTGGCCTATCAAGCGCGGTACGTGCATGATATTTCTGGCGATCGTACAATTGAAAATCTTCAGCTGCAAAATATGGATTACTGCGATGATCATCAAGATGTATCATAGCGTACTTTGGAACTTCAGGACCTCTTGTAACTTCAGGAACGTCAAGAATAGAATGATCAGTTGATGACTTATAAATAATGCTTGCCCAGTAAAAAGCACTGCAATGCTGGTTATGTGCCTCCTTTTCCGTTTCTATATAAGCGGAATGGTAAGGCTGGTGACGTAAATTCATAGTAGGTTCCACCCAATCTGCTGTGCCGCCATTGACCAGCGAATCGATCTTTCCGCGAAAAACTGAGCCATCCGTCATATGTACATTAACATAACTTCGTGCCATAACTTGAAATCCATGTGAACCTAATTTTGTAACAAAAAAATGCACACGTAAGGGCATTTTATATACCAGTGTAATTTTTTACAAATAATTTCGAATAACCATTGTTAAATTTTGTTTACATTCATAAAGGGATTCTTAAAAAATGATTCATGTTTCTGATAGTATATTTAATTACATTTAACAATGGGTCTCAATGAAAATACAGACGAGCAGCTTCATTTTAAATTCATACTAGAGAGGGGCTTCTTTGAATTTTTATAATGCATTTTTTGTATTTGATGAGTGACATATTTGCATTTAGTTTTCAATTAATTTTCAATTATTCAGACAATTATTCTTTTGTTAAAATTTTTTACATTTTCCCTGTGAACCATAAAAGTTAGTACTTTTTGGAAATAATCACGCCGGAACTGAATGTTGAGAATAATATTTTTTCTAAAGTTATTTTCTAACTGTTCAAACAATTTATATTCATTTCATTTTTTTCTGCTAACTCATGAAATGTTCATATTTTCTGGAGTTTTAATTGACTTAATGGACGTTCGGAATAATATTTTCTGTTCGAGAAATTTCTAAATAGTTTATTCAATCATTTTTAATCATTAACTTCTGACTTTTTGCTAGAAAGGGGCAGAAAATTCTCGTATTTTTAATTTTTTACACTATATGGTACGGGTCATTATTAAGATATTAATCTTACGAGCTTCAAGGTCCTAATTTTGCAAATGCTTCAGTTTTTAGACGATATTTAGAACAGTTTAATTTTTAACGCTTCAAGTTTGAATTCATTGATTTTGAAAGTCATTAGAATGATTAAATTTGAAAAGTTTAAAATATTTACAATTCTTCAATTTTGAACCTTGAAAATTAAAATTAATTTGTATAGAAATCACATTTTTTAATACAAAAATTTATCCAATCACTTTCAATGATACTTGATGTGATACTTAATAATAACACTAGTTTAATGCCATTTTTTACATTTAGTGCCGTTTCATTTCTCTAATACATGTTGGCCTGATTAACTGCAAGAGCGTATTGAATCAATCCATAAAAAAATTTCAAATGCGATTTTCAACTTTAGCAAGCTAAAATTAATTCGAAAAATATAGCGTGACTAAATGAATAAATCAAATTTTAATTTGTAGGCTAGTGTAATATACTCATCATCTTTAAGATATCTGCATTTTCAATTTAAAATTTTACAATATTGTAGTTTAGTTTAACTATTAGTCAGTTTTGAATCCAATATATTTAGATATCAATATTTGAAATTGATAGATAATTTTGTATTAAATGCATCCAGAAATAAATTCAAGGCCATAAAAAATCATAAAAATAAGTTCCCAAATTCAAGCCTTAAAAATAAGAAGATTTTAGAGCTAGGCATTAAAAATTGAATTATTTTGTGTTTGAAAATATTCCAAAATATTGAAAATTTCAAACTAAAGTTAAAAAACAACACAATTTCGAATTTGAAGACTTAAAAATTCTGCAATTTCAAATGTTGGATTCACCTATGGCAATCAGTTTCAAATGTAATATTTTTAAATCGTCCTATTTTTATTTAAAGATGTTAAAGAATGAATTATATAAAATTAAAAAATATTTGATTTGAAAGTCTTAAGAACGAATAATAATTATACTAAATGATGTGTGAACAATTAAACTATTTGCAACTTACGATTTGAAAATGAACTTGTTCAAAATCAAAATAGATTAAAATAGAACTATCTGAAATTGATGCCTCAGTAATTAAATAATTCGCTTAACTTTGAATGACTACAATTTAAAATGTTCTGAGTTTTCTTATTCAACGTAAAATTTTCAATATTTCTCTCCCATAAGTTTTAATTCACCGATTAAAATTAAAATGGTTCAATTTTGAAAATCATAATTAACCATTTGAAAACTTTTTAATTTTTAAACGATTTAATTTTAATTAAAAAATTGAAATTTTCAAGGGTTAGACTATAAAAAAGTTTGAATATCACAATTCTTGGTGAATATATTTTTTCAGTTTTAAATGGAAGTGTGCGTCGGAGTAGAGTGCGAATTTCGAACTGCTATATGCTTTAAAAATTTTGGTAGCATGGTGTGAAGTGGGGATACTACATGTTGATCTATTCGAAAAAGGCGCTTCATACAATAATTATAGTAGAACTTCACTTACAGGTTAGTTCGTTTAAGTATTAAATTTTTAACGAATTAAAGGAGAGACCATTATTTGGCTTTTGTGTTTATTGCATTCGACAAATATCGTTGTTCGGACCTCAAAATATCGCGTAGCTCCATTTTTTTCTAGCTATGCTTGTTTATTTATGAATTTCAAAAATAAACGGTGGGGAGGGGGGTCAAGTTAACTTTTAGGTATGTGGAAGTTACTTCTTGCACTAACATGACTATAACGATTTGCTTTTTATGCTGAGTATCGTAACAACAATGAGATACTTAAAGAAAAAGTAACTTACCGGACTCAAATTGGTTGGGTGGTCGACTTTTCAGTTCCGCAGCCTGCAGGTTTTCTTAATATATAATAAGAACAACGCTTAAATGTTTATTAAAATATAAGCCACATTTTAGCCAAATTGATAAAAAACAGGTCCATTTTTTCATGCTAATTAATTTATGGACCTCATTCTATAATTAATTATACTTTTTTAACAAAAAGTCGTAATTCAAGGTACTATCATTGCTGAAATATTTTGCTAAAAAAACAATCGACATTCTTTACTAGTTTTTCAGTTAATTATGATTATTGACTAATAATTATTATTTATACGGTAAGGTATTCAACTCTATTTATGAAATAAAAAATGTCTTTTCCGAAGTAGTTTTTGGATGCTTTTTATATTCTGAATCAATCGGTCACCTTATTTTTAGATATTTTAAAGGCTTCTGGCGAAAATCGCGAAAATCTGGAAACTCTAGTAAACTGAAAACAGTGAATTCTAACAGATATAAGAGAACCACAATAAAGTTGAGAGAGATAAGCAAAATTCAATAAAATTCATGAGAATTCAGCGGAATTTATACTCAATTGTGTATTCGCGGCAATTTTAAGAAAATATTTTGCATAGATATTCAATCCCTTGAAGTTTAGTAATGTCTGCAATTGTTTATCATTGCAATAATTTCTACAGGTTAATTGGAAAAATAAGGAGGAGTGTCAATAAGGCCGATTTTTGGACCATCTGCTGATTGGTCTCAAAAGTGTTTTATTTTATTCATCTAACTAGGTATCATAACCCCTTAGAAGGATTTTTCCTGAAAGTCATTTGATATCAAGAAATAGGCATTTTTAAGTTCGTATTTTACAATGGGTTTTCGCACTTTCATTCAAATCATGCTAGATCGTACTTTGCCAAAAACTGCGCACATATATGCGTTACAACATATGTTAAAGCCATCATTTTTCTCAAGGTACTTCGCCTTTAAATTAAGGCTTATTTTTATGCTCTATTAGGTGTGTGACCATAAAAAGAGTACAAATGTGCTGCTTTATCAGATTTATTTGCAATAATTTCTTTTAAATGATCGAAACAAACTTGGAGAGACGTGTTTCTAAGAAAAGGTATATTAGATCAGGATCTCTCAGAATATATGTTCAATTAGAGGCTACGTCCTCTGCAAGAGTTTTATTCGTCGGAATCGATTTGGTCATCTGAAGATGATGTTCCTTCTCCTTCATCTTCTGACCAACTCGATGCATCATTCAAATGACTTTTGAATTCACGTGAAGGTCTGCGAGTGTTTTGTTGATATCTAGAGTAAGCAAGATACCACAGAACACTGGCAATGTGAGCGCAACATCCTACCACTCTTGCACCACTTTTGCACTGGCAGTAACAACCACTGATCGGATTGGATCCAGCATCCAGTTTCTATCCATAATTTATACACATTGGAAGATGTATAAGCTTGCTTAGGCTGATTCACTCCAAGTTTGATGTATCGCAACTCACCAAGTGAATTAATATCAAAATTCTTTCAGCGATCAGATGATCTTCCGGATTGTTATGTTGCTGCAAATTCTTAAAACCAAAGTGTCATCTATCAGTAATTCAGGATGAACGGGCACGAGATGTTCTCAAAACTGCTTTTGATAGACCATTAACCATTCAGTCAAAGGTTTGCGATAATTGTCGACACTTTCCTATTAAAAAGCTTCGGATTGCAGTTGGAAAAGAGACGAGTTCTTCTGTAAGTGAGTCATTAAATATTTTAGAACCAGGTAAGTGTCAGATTTATAGAAATCCAGAATCTTCCAGTGACGATGGAAGTTGAGATTCTGACTGTAGGAAAATTAAACTTTCAATGGGAAGATGTATGCCTTCCCAATCCAGATGCATTGTCTGTCATCATAAGAATGATCGTATCAGAATCTTTGACAGTCTTTTAAAACAAGACTCAATGAAACTGCGTAAATAATTGCCCTGAAACTCTGTTATCGTTGTCGATCGCGGTTTTCGGGTCTCCCTGAAGTTCTGAGAAGATCTTGGATTCGTTTCCAAAATGCCTCATTTTCTTTAAAAAGCATCGCAGCACTCTACGACTGAAGCAAATGAATCAAGGCTCGTTACTCAAGTCCGATGGGTGGTTGAAGCAATCAATGGGTTGATAAAAACGTGGATTGCTTTGAGTGATGTTTTTCTAAATAGTTGAATCCCGTACATAGGGGATTACGTCAGAATAGTGTGTGCACTTTGTAATGTTTTCCGACCTCCCAAAATTCATAAAAATTCCGATGATCAACTAATCGCTGAAAGAATCTTGCTATTGGCTTCGCAGCCTAACCGCCTTCAAGAATAAGCAGGAAAAGAAAAGTGGGCAAAAAGAAGGGCATCGTGGCTTCCTATAACGCAAGAGATACTACCTGATTTTCCTAGGTTAACTCTTGATGAGTTGCGATACATCACACTCGGAGTGTATTAGCTGAAGCAAGCTCTTATCCTATACCAAGGAACATTTAGCGAATGATGAAATGTATTCCCTTCTTGTCCACAAACAGGAGGAAGGCATTCTAAAAGTACCAACCAGTCTCGTCATACATCTTCCAAAGTGTATAACTTATGGATATAAACTAATGCTGGACCCAATCCGATAAGTGGTTGTTACTGCCAGTGCAAAATTGGTGCAAGAGTGGTAGGATGTTGCGCTCACATTGCCAGTGTTCTGTGGTATCTTGCTTACTCTAGATATCAACAAAACACTCGCAGACCTTCACGTGAATTCAAAAGTCATTTGAATGATGCATCGAGTTGGTCAGAAGATAAAGGAGAAGGAACATCATCTTCTGATGAACAAATCGATTCCGACGAATAAAACTCTTGCAGAGAACTTAGCCTCTAATTGACCATATATTCTGATAGATCCTAATCTAATATACTTTTTCTTAGAAACACGTCTCTCCAAGTTTGTCTCGATCATTTTATAGAAATTATTGCTAATAAATCTGATAAAGCAGCACATTTGTACTCTTTTTATGGTCACAGACCTAATAGAGCATAAAAATAAGCCTTATTTTAAAGGCTAAGTACTTTGAAAAAAATGATGGATTGAACATATGTTGTAACATGTGCGCATTTTTTGGCAAAGTACGATCTTAGACATGCCTATTTCTTGAAATCAAATGACTTTCAGGAAAAATCCTTTTGAGGGCTTATGAGACCTAGTTAGATGAATAAAATAAAACACTTTTGAGACCAATCAGTAGATGGCCCAAAAACCGGCCTTATTGACCCTCCTCCTTTCCTAATATACTTTAATATATATTTGTCTAACATAAGTTTGTTTTGATAAATTCATGTAATTTTATCTGTTAGATTTCTTGCATCGCAGAGGCGTGTGGTTGGATTTCTTTTTCTTTTTTTTCTTTGTAAGTTTTTGTAAATAAAATACATGCGATTAACTTAATTTTCAATCGGATTTTCGTCTGATTTTCAAATGTACTAAATTACAAAAAAAAATTCAGACATTAAAAAAATTAAAGCCTCGACCGACATAACGTCAGATCAACAAAACTCTGGTTCTCTGAAATCATAGTTAAAACTGTGAGCATACAGGTTGATATAATTTATCAAATAAACTAGTTTATTTGAAAAAAATACGGCATATAATAAAACATCCTTGGGCAGAAATCTATTTTTAATGATACAACATTATATGTCCGCAGGCTCCAATTTCAAGTACTTGAAATTAGAATTTATTTCATTTTGGAGTTGTTAACATCTTAAGATAAGAAAATTAGGTTTAGATGCTCAGGAGTGCAACTTTTTCAGAAAAAAAAGCTTTTAAATAAATATTTTCAACTTCTTCATGTCCTTCAATTAAAAATAAACACACAATTTAATTTCTCTCGTTGGGAGATTTTTATCGTTTTTGAAGCTTGGAATAATCATCGATTTCATTGCTAAAACTACGGCTCAGTTGCCACTTCTGAGTAGCGTAACAATAACCAGATATACTTACAGAAAAATTAACTTACCCAACGCTATTTCGTGACTCGAACAAGCTCCTTGACGTGAGCTAGGACCCAGGCACGAGGGCTTGCTGCCTTGCGAACTGAATTCTGTAAAAATAATTAACAATAGATCAATTTTTTATTCCTAATGCACTGACGAGGAGAGGTCGCGAAATGCGGGATGTCGATTCGATCGGGGATTTACAGGTTTGAAGTAGATAACAATCCATTAGATAAGTATTTTTTCTTGTGATTAAACGGCCTTAGTTTCTGAGATATGTAGATTTCTGTTTTTACTTTTTACTCTTGAACGCTCGACTCAGCACTGGTGAGCGTAGCAATCAAGCGTAAATATTCGAACCTCGATATCTCGAAACCTAAGACCCACTGGATCGAAAGAAAAAATATGCTTTTAATGGTTTTTTATGTACATGTAATTTCACCTTGTTAAGCCCAGTCTGTTTCCATATTCAGCAAACAACGAAAATTTACAGGACGCAATCATTGAAGTATTGTCTTTAAATTAGACAAATAAAACTCGGAAAACTTGAACGGATACCCAAGATATGAATAATAATGTCCAAGCGGGTCTGTGTTCATTTTCAGACATGCTTGGACATTATTAGTCATATCTTGGGAAGCCGTAAAGACGTTTAAAGTCTTCCCGGCTTAAATTACAGATAAGGCTGCATTCTTAGAAAAGTTCTTAATTAAACAAACAAAAAAACTTCTTGCGTGACATATCCCCTTCAAAATTTCAAAAATATGTCTGCTAGGGCTTGTTGAGCATGGAATTTGTCATATACGAAACAATCCTCGTTATTCTTGTATCTTTTCAACTGGCGTTTGCCCGCAACCTTTTCGACTCATTTTAGCTCTAACGACTTTTTTAATCCGCTTCGGCTATCAGCCGTTTAATTACAATTACAGTGTTTGAATGCATAATTGCAAATTAAATATTTACAATAGTGTAGCAATAATTTCTACTTGTTAAGTGCATAATTTGAATGATACACATAAATTATTACATAAATTTTAAAAACATTCTTCTGAGTCATTCATATTAAAAAATTAGAACTTTAAAACCTAAAAAGGTGTTCAATTGAGGTATTAAATACCTAACTGCAAAATCAAAGCATCGGAATTTTTTCTAAATTTTAAATATTTAAAATTATGATTGAAAAATTAAAAATTCCTGAATTTATCATAATTTTAATTATGCAAACTTAAACATTGAATGCCCTTGAATGTATTGGGTATTATTTCTCAACTATCATATATTTTGGTGATTTATAACTCCGTTAATGGCAATACAATTTATTTGTTCCTACAATTTTAATAGGATTTCTCATAAAATTTTCATTTATCATGATCATTGTTTGAAACACAAACATTTGACCTTCAAAAATGAAGAAAAAAAATAAATTATACTCTTTTCGAATTTCAGGCTTTTTTCTTTCAAAAGAATGTTTAAATTTTTCTTTAAAATACCTGCAGGTTAAAAAGTGAACATATTATTTTTTCGTAAAAATAAGAGTTTAGGTTTTTAGGTTTTGTGGATACCATCTTTTTCAACGTTTTGTGACTTAATATGAAAAAGCTTAGATTTGATAAAAAGGACAAGAAAAACTTCATACAAACTATAGAAAGAACAATATTTTTCAGATTTATAATAAAAGAGTCGTAATAATATGTCGATTTTTTGCCGTAAATGCATTAAAAATAAGAAAGTAGAGCTTCCTTTTGAGTGAAAAAAATAATAATCCTAAATTAAAAAAAGTCCAATTTATTTTGTACACCCTGCTCGGTATGAAGAAACGAAAATTGTAGTCCTTTCTGGGTAATTATTTTTTAGCTTTTAAGGCTTTTAATTCTGCTTCATATAACTCTTAAAGCTACTGCTCTGAAGTTTTTTGCAATTTTGAATGTTTTATTTTGAAATATTGTTTACTTTGATGTCCGAGAATAAACCGTATTCAATTTAGAAAAAAAAGGTTTTACGATGATGCTCGTTAACCACTTTTCCTTGGCCAACGGTTCTGGTTCCAGCCAGCGAAAAAAGTGCCAAAAAATGTAAGCTTCTATTTTGCGGTCAAGCTAGGCAAGAGACAAAAAGAACATGAGTGGTGACTTGGGAATTTGTCATGTTGGTGGATGTGCCGCAGTATGTTTCCTATTCTGACAATATCGTCTCCTTATTGTTTCAGAAAATTCAGGTGCGTTCCAGAATCTTATACTGATTCAGTTTAAGAGATTCGAAACTAACTTTTTAGAAATACGTAATAAACATTATACCGATGAAAAGTTTGAAAATAATACTGTTTATTTTTCCATTGCTTTCGATATAAAATCACTTCCACACTTCATATATTTTACCAACATTTATTCAATCTTTAAAAGTTTATTATTTAAGACAGTAAATAAAGGAAGGTGAAATTAATCTCTTATCATTTTCTTATCATTCTAACAAAGTTAATTAATACAAATTTTGATATCAAAACTATTACTTCGGGCAAATAATTTTCGAACTTCTTTTCTTTTTAGATGCTTTTAACTTGAAAGTTTCGAAGGCACCACTCAAAGTCACCCGAGCAATTTCTTTAATTGTCGAACATCTTTATTTTACCGTTTTTGAAAAACTCAAAAAGCATTTCAAATTTAAAAAATCAATAAGATGCATTATTTATTAATTATCCGGAATAAGGCATATTTTTTTTTGCTCTTCAAAAATGATTGGTCCGAACTAATTTTTCTAACATAGAAATTTCTATTAATTGAAAATATGTGAATTTGTGTGGTAGCATCTGTAAATGATAATAAAATCTTTTCCAAAAATAATTGGACTAAACTCACGTTGATAAAAAATGATAGATTTTTCTTAGGGAGAAATGCGTATAGTATTTCACTTTAAAAATGTAGCGTTATTATTTAACGCGCCACTCATGTATTAGTTTTAGGGGTTAGTTTTATGTAAAATATAACTTAGTCGGTTAACATAAAATGTTCACGTTTCAGGACCCCCTGAGCAATGAAAAATTGTTTTTTAAGTCTGTTTTCCTGCCGTCTGCAGTCTGCAGTCTGTCTGTCAGTAGACTGCAGACACGATATCTTTCGAAAGACTGATCAGATAGGATGGAGCTTTGCCACACTTTTTAAGGCTTGAAAAAAGTAAAAGTTCCTTAACCAGTTATTTTTTACCAACAGACCTGGTTTCATCTATTGAAAATGTTTTTTCAAAAATAAAAAATTCCATTTTCCAGAAAAACTGTGCGAGATAGGAAAAAGATGTTAAAATGAAAGAAATATTTATCCCTAGAGGATCTACAAATTCAATTTATATCATTTTTTGATAATATGTATAGTTTTCTTTTTCATCGAGATAACGCTTATTTAAAAAATTCGTGAAACTAGGCGCCCAGCACCTACCAGGAAGGTAGGTAAAAAAAAAAGGTAGGTAAAAAAAGTGTCGGTAAGGTAGGAAGCCGGTCACGTGACCCACTCG